>OOFC01014927.1:0-13393 GCA_900323345.1 Pseudochromis fuscus
GCAGGCTGCAAAGGAGTTCTGCAGCAGGGATTGCATTGTCTTTAAGTGACAACCTGCTTACTAATCCACTGTCAATGAACTTTTGTTTAGAAAGCTGTCGTCGGTAAAGTGCCTCGCACAAACAAACAGATCTTTTGGGAGGGGGGTCTTTCCAAAATGAAGTCCAGCCATTTCTGTCCACTTCGTTCTTCGGCAGACCAGAAAGAGGGCAATCTTCCTCACATCCAAAGATGCATTTCTTCCATGAAGGCATTTTGAGAAATGTTCTCTGAAAAGTAATCAGAAACGGGAGCTCCATGACGCGCAGTCCACCAGGTGCTAATTGCTGCTACCGCTGTGTGTTTGTTTACGTTGGGGAGGGGAGCTCTGCTGAGACGGGAGCAGTGGGCGGTGGCTCGGCAGGTGACGAAAGGTCGGGGGCGTTGCAAGGAGGAATAGGCGTACCTAGGAGGAACGAGGCATAACAGCTTCCACAATGGCTGCCATGAGAGTTTCTAAAGATTACTCAAACATACGTGAATGGGCTAAAGAAACACTTCAGGCATGTTTTTAATGAGGGAATGACATAATAACATGATATAAAGCTTGAAAAAGTCAATTTTGCATAATACCCCCCCTTTAAACCATTCCATGGTGCAAAAAAGGTTGGGGACCGCTGCTCTAGCAGATCAAAGTTTTTAGTTATTTGTAAACAATAAAAATAAAAAAACTCACCATCTTTTAATGGATGGACATACAATTTTGTAGAGACGTTCTTTATTTCTAACTGACAGGTTCCCATCCTCTAATCTTCTCCAAAATAAAATCAGTTGCCTCACAAAGCCACTAGCCACTTTGAAGAAATGTTATCTGACTGTTTAAAAAATGACTGTCCTTGAACAGTTCTCAAGTTTGGACGACCAGGTTTCCACCTCTCGCATCGGCGCCCCACCTCTGCCCCCTAAAAACAGCCCAGCCCCACGTTGTCCGTCTCCCTCCAGCCAGTCTCAGCCATCTGAGACCAAACCGCTCGCCAAAAACTCCCACTCTCGTTTGGTAAGTACCCGCAGACACTCAGGCTACTTGCGCCTTGTGTTGCTGTATTATGATTTGGCAGCCTGGTGATGTGATATGTTCATTTTATCCAACCCTCACAGACACTACACTCTCAGGAATTCATGCACAGCACTGCAGAGACTCACCAACTGTTGTGTGAATATGTGTAGTAGCTGAGGCCTGTTTCTTCTCTTCTGCAGGCTCAAAGAGGCAATGAAACACACAGACACAAACAACAGATTAAAAGGTGAGATGCAGCTTAGCGCCGAGCAGTAAAGGTGACGAATTTCTGTTGTCTTCACTAGAAAGAGTTTAAATTTAGATATGCTGTTAAGCTTTACACAGCGAATCCTTGCTGCTGAGATTAGGATCTTGACATTGTTGCTTTGTTTGTAGTCACCTGTTAAAATCAATTCCAGTTTTCTTTAAGGGAACTCTGCCAAGTTACTGTAACCTCTGACAACTGTTTAAAGACTCAGTGTGTCACTGGCTGGCTGATGGTGCAGTTTTTTTGGTTATTGTGTGTTTGCTAATGTCGTTTTGTAATATGCATAATTTTGTGTATATGTTTCCATTACCTTGTAATTAAAGGGATGTTTTTAAAAGATGAATTGATCGGACAACTTGCTAACCTCAAGGTTCCTAATAATTTTAAATCACAACCTATTTATTGTAGTCATATGTTCAATATTACAGTGTTGTATGTTCGTCTTAAAAGTTGCCAAAGTTTCATATAATTAAGTAAAGATGTGTAAAAAATAGCAGCTCAGGCTTCAGACTCCTCTGAACCCTTGAACATTTTTTCTTCCTTGGCACTAGCTGACGTATATTTGATGCAGATGTCTCCACATGGTCATTGGCTCACAGTGCAGCAAGCCTGCCAAGTGCTGCAGATGTTTACAGCTTCATTCAACATTTTAGTGCATTCTCACATCTTCACATGTTCAAAATTATGTCACAGTAAGCAGGTAATAAGAGTTTCCAAGCTGTTGTTGTTTATTAGGGCCTTTTCAATGTGGATAATTATAGTTTGTGCAGATATGGTTGCTAGTCCCACATACACACAAGATTTATACATTATGATAAAAATATATACCACAGGTAATATAAGATATACCTCTTCCCCTCCCTTCAGGTGCCAGGGTGAGGGTTCACGCAGTACTGAGGATGAAACCTTTGGGGGGCTGAGACCACACTCTCTCTCTCACAGGTGATTGACAGCTTCCTTCAATAGGTTTCACCTAAACAAACCAATATTTTTCATGTGTGTATGTGCATGTAGACAGAGGTGGGTAGTAAAGAGTTACATTTACTCCGTTACATTTACTTCAGTAACTTTTTGAAAATAAATGTACTTCTAAGAGTACATTTACCGCACCATACATTTTCGTATTACTTGAGTAGATGTGTGAAGATCTTACTCTGCTACATTGGGCTACACACAAGTTGTTACTTTTTATTTAGATGTACAGTGGTACCTTGACTTATGAGTGCACCAACTTGCGAGTTTTGCAGATACGTCATCTGCTGCTAGTTGGCACTGTGAACACCACAACATCCGCCCAGCCTCCCACGTCTCACTCATTCACTTTACCTGTGTTACAAACTTGTACCTTTACGAAGGTGGATTGTGGGTAATCACTGAGTGACGTATGAGGAAGTTTTGCTTTGTAGTTTTATAGCTGAATCATTGGCGTTAAGAGCTTAATCGCGGAACGAATTAACCTTTTAACCCTGAACATTTAGCTGCTGACAGAAAGTGACGTGTCAGTCAAATTATCATAATTCCTCGGCCATTTGTGCTTGTGACATGATTCCAGCTGAATTTGAAATCCAACAAGCAGAGCTTCTGTACACTACCGTAATGTTGATAATATGTAGCCTACGGAATGCTGCAAATCAGTGAGAATCAGCTGGAATTACGTCGATAAGACAAGTGGTTGAAGAATTACGGTAAATTGATTTATGCTAGTCACTTGTCTGTCTGATTACACAATAAAAAAAAAATTAAAAAAATCAGAACATGTTAAAACAGTTACTCAGTACTTGAGTAGTCTTTTCACCGAATGCATTTTTACTTGTACTTGAGTAATATAACTTTGAAGTAACATTACTCTTACTTGAGTACAATTTTTGGCTACTCTTCCCACCTCTGTATGTAGTGCAGTTAATCATCAGGAAGGATATCAGTGGGAAGATGAGTTGTCCTGATATTTCACCTGCATCTCTGTTTTAAATAGTGCTGAACACCTCAGAGAAGCTTCCTTTTCTCAGACGAGCGTCGACAGTAAGTGGAAATTTGATTTTTCTCACAACTTGCTGACAATGTTATGCTAAGAAATCTGCTACTGCTGCACCTTCCTCTTTGAACAAATTTAAAAAAACTCTAGATGTACAAATTTACAGCATTTATTTTGTCACTAGATTTTAATACCTGAGGAAAAGGTAACAGAAGGAGCTCAGTTTAACATTTGTGGTAATAATATTATCAAGACAATAAACCCCATGTTTCTTTTTGTAAGTATTTTCCATGAGTCTGTTACACAAATGGAAAATTGAGTTAAACTTTTTACTAACAAAACAGGCAAAGCAAAATGTAGAGGGTTTTTTTTAAATCTTGAATTTAACTGATGTTTTCCCTTAATGAGCCTGTGCAAACGTGACAGTAAAACGCTGGTATATTAATGACTGTTGCTTCCACTTAGGGTAGCTCCTGCTTTTGTGCATGCTGGTTCACTTCAGTGGTTTACCAAAGCACTTAATTTACCTGAGTTATCATTTGTTCCTCCTGTGCTTTCTCGACTGTAATAAGTCAAAATATCTGCAGTGAGAAAAGTCTATTAAGTCTCATGCTGTAAATCCCTCTATCAGTGTAGGCGTAATTGTTTACCTGAAATTTAATATTTTTATGGCAGAGCCAGAGGTTTCAGAAATAATGGAGTATATTTATGTAACATGCAGTTAGACTACTCATGTAAATTTTAGTATGACCCCTTTTTTTCTGACTGTGCATAGGTGGAGTTGCGTGGCTCGGACCATCCAGTCCAGTCAAAGAGAGAAGACAGCGAAAGGAGGAAAGACGAGCAGGGCCCAAGAAAGACAAATATGGCCTGGGAGAGGTGACGAGAACAATGTCATCCTGAGTGACGGATAACATCTGGAACATCTGGGGACTGAAATATATCTCTATTTAAAAAAAATCAACCGTTAGTGAACATAAAAAAAAATATTTTGGCCTCATGCTTAACTGTAAACGACCACGTGTCTGCTGCACTGCTGAAACTGAGAGGAGTGGGTGGCATTGAAAGAAAACATGAAACATGCCCACTGTGGCCTCCTACTGTACAATAATTACACTGCCATTATCAGCAGGGTACTAACTCTTACATATATTCTCACACACACTGTCTTTTCATAATTAAAGCATTTACCAAGCCTCCATAAAATGACAGAAGTTAAGGAAAGGATTGATGTTGGAAAATGCAATTATGTGGACAAATGAAAGGGACCTAGAGCTAATTCTCTGAAATGCTACCTCGCCAATTAACACATAGCATAAGTTTGTCCTCATAAGTATGTGAGTAAATGAAGGCATCTGTTTTACTTTACAAATAAATCTGTAACTGACACCTTTCTGAGCTTCAAGTTTCATCTGATGTTTTTTTCCCCTCACAATGGACAAGAAAACAGACAAATGAAAGATGAATACACACCAAGAGGTTTAATTTATTTAGTTTCATGTTCTGGCACATGTCGTTAGTCTGGATATATGAGGGAGAATACCCGTGTGATAATGTGAAGGAGTCAAAGCACGAGAAAAGAGAGAAGGAATAAAAATTAGAGATGTAAAGAGAGGGCTAGAGTTAAATTGGTGATAATAGGTTTGAGAGGAGGGGAGGAGAAAAGATTGAGATTTTTTTTAAGAGTTGGCCGCCATAGTGTCTTCAATCCAGGAGAGGAACTCGCACACTTTGACGTACACGCCGGGGAAGTTAGGCAGAGCGCATCCCTGACCCCATGACACCAGGCCGTGGACTTCTTCATAACATATCAGAGGGCTGCCAGAGTCACCCTGGTAAACACAGAGTGTGTGTGACAGCAGGAACGTAATAACTAAGCCTTTCAAACGTGCAGAGCTGGTCAGTCAGTACTTACATTGCATGCATCTTTGCCTCCGTCCATGAATCCAGCACACATCATCCTGCGGGTGATCATGCCAGGGTAGGCGTTCTCACAGACCTCGTCATCCAGCACTGGCATGTCCAAACACTGCAGACGGAAGGGCATGTTCACGACTGCAAAACACAGAGATGATTATTTATATAGAGAACAATGTACACAATAATATGCTGGCATTTGTACAGTTTAGCTGCAGGATTTATTGTCAACTCACCATCAGGATCAATGTCGGTGTCTCCCCATCCAGACCCGAAGCAAGGGAGCCCTGGGAAGGGGCACCCTGTGGGCAATGCGGCGGGTGCAACTGCCTCATTCACCTCCACGGGGTGGAAGAGCTTGATCAGCATGATGTCAAAATCCAGAGTCTGGTAATCATAACTTCACATACAGAAATCAGAAATAAACTGTAGACTTTAGCTGTTTCTCTTCATCACATCGTGCAAAAGAGGACGAGGAAGGATTTTCATTGACTCACTTAGGGTGCCAGATGATGGTGTCGGTCTTCATGAGCTGCTCAGTACCCTCAGCCACACGCAGATCGTGGTCTCCCAGTATCACCTGCATGGCATAGGGACTGAGGGAAGAGGTGAAATGTATCATCACGATATGAAAGCAGGAAAAAGCTCATCTAAACTAAATATTCTTCACACGCTGACAAATCATTAAGAAGCATTTGTCTTTCTGCAACATGCTTTTATTTTTTCCTCAATTAAAAAAAGTTTAAAATCAAGCAAGGTAAATGGGTAAGGAATAAATAAAATAACAACTGGGCAACAACATGGACCAATCCCAATTTCCTTTAATCAATATTGAAAACTTACTTGTACCAACAGTGGGCGACAGAGAGCACCCACTGCTTGTTGATGAGCACCCCACCACAGAAGTGGTAGCCGTAGTTGAGGGAGGCCATGAATGGACGGGAGTGAGGCTCACACTCATACCCGCCAATGATCCTGCCATCGTAACGGGGAACTGCCGCTGTCACACAAGAAGAGATGGAGGCAAACGTTATCTTTAACCACATATTTCCATCACACTTTTTTAAAATCCGTGGCATTACAATATAAATATATGACCGTGCATGTCCACATATGTGTGCATGTTTCCTATATATCTGTGTCTTTACCAGCAGCTCCGACCATCAGCAGCACTGCCAGCAGTCTCATGGTGTCTGGTGAGCGATCAGAAGACACCTGGACACACCCCAGCTCATATTTATATCCCACCAGCTCGCTGTGGTCAACCTACCCCCACCGCCCTCCCCTCTGCCTTGTTTTTCTTGACCCCATCTGTGTCTTCCCACTCTGTTTTTACCTCCGCCAAGTGTTAACCCAAATCTATCTTCTTATCATGCTCCGGTTTTCCTTATTTACCCGCTCCTACCGCATCCCAGCACAGCACACCTCCTGTGGTTATGTCATCTGTGCACCTTGTCAAGGTCCCCACACTTTTAACACCTGTTTGTGGTTCTCTCATAGGTCACTCATTGTTGGCACGCTACAGCATACAAACAGTCATACAGCCTTTTCTTTTTGTAGGGCCTTCGACTAATATGAATAAAAGTGAAAGGGAAGAAGTAGCAGAAAAAGTTTGGGTCAACACATTTTTTATGAATAATAAATTTGTTTGAGGAAATAAAAATTTTAAAAAGATGCACAAGTGTTGTTGTGTGGCTCAGTTATCCTTGAATTAAATCCAAACGGGGTGAGAAAGAAACCATCTGTGGTCTCAGACGCAGGGAAATAAAACAACATGCTGTATGCTGTTTTTCTAATTTTGAGTCAGAGAGCAATCAATAACTTGTGAGCTTGTTGAATAATTAAATTTTATGCTGAATCATACCAGTATGTAATAACACAGCAAGGTTCGTTACAGCAATCTGTTTCGGCTGTTTGCTAAAAGAAAGAAAGAAAAGGGAGTTACATGTTCACCTGTGGAAACACTTGTCTTTCTTTGGTATTTCTGCACCTGTCACCAAAGCAAATATGGAAATACATGATGCCAAAAACAATATTTTTTTAAGGGCTGCAGTCAGAGGAGGAGTGGACAGAGGTGTGGAGGTGGGTACATTAGAGTGGAGGTGTGGAGAGGGAGGGGTGAAGGTCACAGAGAAGATGAGCTATAAATGCAGTGAGTAGCAGGTCATTCACGTCCAGTCTGCTCGTAGGAAGGCTTGAGTCAGCCACAAGATGATTGGCCTGATTGTTCTCATCTTCCTGGGTGCTGCAGGTAAAAGACATTTGCAGTATGTGCAAAGCTTTAAGGAGAACACAGGGTTTAATCTACAGGAATATGAACCATTTTGTATTGTGTTTACGTCACAGCTGCAGCCCCTATGGATGACAAGATCGTGGGAGGCTACGAGTGTGCTCGTCACGCTCAGCCCTACATGGTGTCAATTAATATTGGCTACCACTTCTGCGGCGGCTCCCTCATCAACGAGCAGTGGATCGTCTCTGCTGCTCACTGCTGGCAAAAGTTTGTTTTTCATTCCTGTTTTCAAAAAGTTTGTGGGTTAACCCTGTAGAGCCTGAATAATGAAATCATTACCAGGAATTTCAAACTTTTAAAATAATGTTTAAAACGTCTGTTTTTCAGGAGAGAAAATATCACACTGTATGATATATGTACCGTATTTTCCGGACTATAAGCCGCTACTTTTTTCTGATGCTTTGAACCCTGTGGCTTAAACACCGGTGTGGCTCATGTATCGGCGGCACGAAGCTCGTTAGCTTTTTACAAGCTAGCAAGCTCCATGCTGCCGATACATTTAGCCTCATCACATCAGACCCAGTCAGAGTGGACCACATGAAACTGTTTGAATAAATTCAATAGCGGCTTATAGACAGGAGTGCTCAATAGTCCAGAAAATACGGTAGATGTATGATAATAAGTAGAGCTCTCAAAATCTCATGTATCAAATATGAAACATTTGTAGTTAAAGGGTTAAGAGATCTGTAATAATTTTCTTCTCTTCTTCCCTTTTTCTTTCAGCCCCTACACTCAGATTGCCGTCCTGGGCGACCACCACATCTGGATGAACGAGGGCACGGAGCAGTACATGTCCGTGGATGCCATCTACTGGCACGAGAGTTACGATTACAAGACCCTCGACTACGACATCATGCTGATGAAACTGGCGCACCCCGTCACCGTGAACAAGTATGTGAAGCCCATCGCTCTGCCCGATGCCTGCCCCTCAGCTGGGGACATGTGCACGGTGTCTGGATGGGGGAACATCTACTCTGATCAAGGTGAGGTGCACCTCATCTTCACAATGGAAACTGTCAAACACATTCATGCCTTGCACAGACTTTTTAACCAAAGCTTTCAATTCAGCAACTGCAGACGTGTCCTAAAACCAGGATCCCCACAGATTTAAGGTTCTTTAGTACAGATGATATTTTGTGACTGCAGCTATTGTTTAGCTCCCCACTTACCCTCTGTGTTAATGCCACACTGTCTCTATGTGAAATCATGTGCACATCAGGAGTGAATATTTACCCAAATTTAAAACCATACATGTGTGCCTAATGAGTCAAGAACCCTTTTAAACATTTGGCACCTATTTGGCTGCCATACCAAAGTGACATTATGGAGATTCATGGACATGCTTGCATAGATAAAAAAATAAATAATCTTTTGATTTTTTTTTTTTCGTCTTGCTTTTATCTGCAGTGTTCAACCCGTTCCTTCTTCAGTGCGTGAAAGTCCCCATTCTGTCCGACAAGGACTGTGAGGACTCCTACCCCGGCTTGATCACAGACCGCATGGTGTGTGCTGGATTCCTGGAGGGAGGCAAGGATGCTTGTCAGGTATGCCAACACAAAAAAACATGGATGGTTTATGAAGATGTGAAATGATGGAAGGAGTAAAGCGTTTCCCTCTCCCCCTGCTCAGGGTGACTCCGGTGGCCCTCTGGTGTGTAACAACAAGCTGCAGGGCATCGTCTCCTGGGGCCAGGGCTGCGCTCTGCCCAACTACCCGGGCGTCTACACCAAAGTCTGCTCTCTGTTGCCCTGGATCAACGACACTCTCGACAGATACAGCTAGACTGTGGCTTTCTGTCACAGGACTACATGAGAGAAGGGAAACCAGAGTGAGAGTGAAATCGAAGGAGACAGAGACAGGAGGTGGTGGTGGGTAGTGTCAGAGGGAAAAGCAGCAGGAGAGCGGCTTAGCGAGAGCCGCCAGAAGAAACTGCCACAAAGAGAGAGAGGGGGAAAAAAGAGATGTAAAATGTGAGGGCACAATAAATAAAATCTACCATTTTATGATGCATCACTGTGCTTATGATTGTTGGCAATGCTGTTACTGCTGCTGGTCAGTTATGTTGCTGTAAGATCCTTCATTTAAAAGCAGTGAGGTTTTCACCAAAACAAATATAAACCACTGTCACAGTCAATGCAATAACCCAGAACAATGCATCAGCTTGAAAGGAAATCCCACTGTATGTGAATGAGGTTTTTATTTGACTGATATCACAACAGTCACTCCACAACAGCAGTTTAATCTGCAAAAGGCTGTATGATGTTTAGTATTCAAGTGCTTCATGTAGTGTTAATGAGGTGCTGCCAGTATTTTACTTTTGTGGGAGCATATAAACACAGGCCCTTTTTGATTTTCTGTCTCTTCAGTGCAAAATGTTTTAGACACCTGGAAAGAAGGGACACAGATGTTGCAGCACCCCATTTATCATTGTCGCAATGCTACACAAGTCTGAACAGGGCCTTAGATTTACATTGAAATTTGTCCAGTGAGTTCATTCAGCCATGAAATCTTGGTCAATAGTCTCTTGTCCTTTAAGAAAAACTCTGGCAGCAGAGGAAAAGACCAACATTTTACTATTCAGAAAAAAGTGATTTTTTTTTTGGCTTAAAAGTCATGTAACTGAAGATGACACATATCATCCTCCTTTAGTTTTTACATCACAGAGCTTTCCTGCAAAAACACTGATAAAACTAATTTCCCTTTATTCTGGCAAAGCCTTAAAGGAACACGTGAAAGGTATGTTGAAGCCGATGACATAATAATGGCCGATAACGTAAATAAATGTGCCGTTTTTGAAATGTAACAGGCCAATAATGTAACAAAAGTCCTGAACCGATAACGTAATAACTTTTGGCTAATAACATAATAATTTATTACGCTAATAATAATTTTTTACGTTATTGGCCTGGTAAAAGAAAAAAGCTTTGCAAAGGTTTAACTGAGCCAATAACATAATAAATTATTACGTTATGAGCCAAAAGTTATTACGTTATCAGTTCAGGACTTTTATTACATTATTGGCATATTATAGTCTATTTCAAAAAGGGCAAATTAATTACATTATCGGCTGTTATTACATTATCAGCTTCAACAAGGTCATTTTAAAGCCTGCTGATGCCTGAACATTCATGATGCCTAAGATTTTGTCTTGCTTGTTGTTTCGGATCAACCTCACCAGGAGCTGCTCTCACATTGTCACTATTCAGTCTAACCAACACATTTAAAGCAAAGACTTCCCAATCCCTGACACATATTAGAGCATTTTTCAGTCTTTCAATCCTTAATTCTGTCAAAAATTAGATTGCTAATTACTGCTGATTATAAAATAACTTTGTATTAAGACTTAAAGGTAAAACCCTCTTGACCATGTGTCAGTGTCAATCTAAAGAAAATAAACTTACTTTGACTGTTACAGGGAGAGCAGGAAATATGACTGAGCAATCGAGACAAAAAAAGATGAATTTAATAAAAACTTACAGTGATGAATAAAAGCAGTGCTGGGCTGCAGCAGGTTCAGAGGGGCTGAAACTCAAAGAAATCCAAAGAAAAGAGGAAACAAAGGAGAAGTGCACAACAGGAACGTAGGCTGGAAAACAGATGAACTGACAAAGGACAGAGGGAGAAACACAAGGCTAAATACAGCACATTAACTGGGAATAGGTGGAAACAATCAGCCAATCAGAGGAGTGCAAACAAAGATAGAAAGTTAAACCAACTTTAGACTCACAAGAAAACCCTGAGAATAAAACAGGAGCTGACAACAAGGGGGAGACATGGGGGAGGGGGGGGACACTGACAGTCAAACACAGGAGACACGAGGAAAAGGAAAATACACTCGACTACAAAGAAGAAATAAAAAACACAAAGAACCGTAACCATGACATTTAGTCTTCAACAACAAAAGAAATGTCATGCTTGTCAAAACTGCCTTGTGTTTTTGTCCATGAAAGGTTAGCTGCTGTTAGGAAATCCGCCATCAGCCGTCAGCTCGGCTGAAGTGATGACGCGCGTCTTGTTTGACACTTTTGCCACAAGCAATTGACTTCCTGAAATCAGTTGATGGACAGTTGTACAGAAATATCTCCCATCTGTTCTCCACAGACTGAGGACTGCAGCACACCTGTTGCTCTGTGCAGGGCTGCGAATCATCGCTCTTCGTTATTGTCACGCTGACACGAGACGAGATGATTAAATGGATTGTGGCAGGAAGACAGATTAGTAAATGAGTGGAAAAATGTAAAAAATTTAAAGTCCCTTTTAAAAAATCATTCAGCATATCCATTCATAATTAATTTATTCATAATTCAAATGCAGGGAAATGAATTGGAATTATTAATTAGCAACAAGCACGGTGAAATCCATCTTTTAATGACTTGTGAGACTTCTGGTAGTGTTTAATGCAGAGGTAGCTGCAAACCATCCACGCGTCCTTTGAACTGAAAATTATTAAAAGACTGTCCAAAGAGTATTTTTTAAAACATTTGATCTCTACCTGGAAATAAAGAATCAATGATTAAATACTGATGTACATGTCAGTCACACAGGAGGAGGAGGAGGAGGAGGAGGACAACATCCTTAGAGCCTAATGAGATGTCACCCATTGGTTAGTGGACTCATATTTTGAAGCCAGGAGTTTAGTATTTGATTGCAGCCACATCGGATGTTTGGAGCAAGAAGTGACCATATTTGGATACAAAGGGAAGAGTGAGGAGGCGGGTCTGACCCTTGAACTTGAGGACACTGTCCAATGTATGAGCCACAGGTGAATGAGCCTCCATCTGTACCACCTGTAAATCATTGGAGACCAGACTTGTCAATCAAACTAATCCCGCCCCTAAATATTCCTCATTATGATAAACCACTAGATCATTAATAAGAAGAATTGACTTCAACATATGACATCCAATTGAAAAATAAGAAAAATTTAGTATTTCATGACTGAAAATGACGATTTTTGAATTGAAGTCAATTGAAATCAGAGTTTTTGGACCCAGCCTCCAGTGGTCATCAAGGGTTTTGCACTTCTGCTTTGGCTTCACTTTTGAGAATCAGCTGTTTCATCTATTCTTTAATACAATCAATGTTTAGAGTAGAGGAAGACAAGAGCAAGAAACCTTCAATAGTAAATAAATATTATGTTTATGAGGCAGAGTTGCTTTGGAAAATGTTGTGGCAGTGGGAGAAGCTTTTGCCTTGAACCATTTAGTGCCTGTGACATTTTATGCAGCAGATTTGTAATGGACTTGTAGATACACAATTTTGAAAGGACCAAATAAGATTCACATAATATTTTGGATTCAACTGTAATCATTGCATTTTAACTCCTTAAAATGTATCTGTTGCAATGAAATATTTTGAAGCCGGGGTTGTCACATCAACCTCGGATGCTAGGGTTGGTTTAAAGCAAGAGCATTTTTCCAAAGATACATGCAGTCATCTCTAAATCAGAAGATAATACAATCACCTTGTATGGAGTATACAAACAATACTAGACGCAAACAATTTGCTTTGAATTATTTATTTGTGATAGTGTCCAGTACAACAGATGGAACATAAACAGCAAAAGATGTTAAGTTGCTTGACTGGACGTGTCTGGTTGGATCACTTAGTAGCTGGCCATGGTCTCCTCCAGCCAGTCGTTGAAGATGCACACCTAAAAATGAGGAAGACCAGTGTTACAACAGCTAAGGACGAGTGTCATGGTGGTTTAGGCAGCCAGAGTAAAGCTAAGCTAAACAAAGAGCTTTATAATATTTTTCTTCTGTTAACGTTACCTTGGCGTAGACACCAGGGTGGTCCCTCTCAGCACATCCATAGCCCCAGGACACAACACCCTGCAGCTGACCGTTGCACACAACGGGGCCACCAGAGTCACCCTGAGAACAAAGAGGAATATTTAAAATGTATA
>OOFC01014930.1:0-21375 GCA_900323345.1 Pseudochromis fuscus
GAGCTCTCGCTACAACCTCTGTCAGCTGTTCACTGACCGGGCGCTCAGAGCGCACGTTTTTTTCGGCGGACCTTTTCAAATAAAATGTTAACGTTGCACTAAAGCGCTGTTATTGTACATTAAACCGATCTATTTAGTGGTTTTCCCCACACAGTAGAAAATTGTTATTCTGACTATAATCGTGTAGACTGTCGGCTGCAGGTACAAATGTTTCCGGGCCGCGCAGTGATGACGCAATGACGCAGTGATGATGCAGACGGAGTGACTGACAGGAGGGTTCACTCCTCATTACGCTGAGGAACCAAGACGAGTCCGTCGAGACCGATGCAGCGAAGTTAACTCATTATCCAGTGTGTTTGGTAAATGAAAAATTACCGAGCCCAGCAAACTTACCGAGCTCATTTTTAATTATCGTGCAATTAATTGATTTATTGATTATCGCGACAGGCCTAATGATGACATTCAGATGGACCACCAGATCATTGAGAAGAAGAGTTCATTTCAGCTATTGACATCAGAATGACTTGTGGAAAACAGTATTGACTGAATATTTCAGGATTAAAAAAAACATTTTTGAATTTAAATGAATTGGAGTTTTTTGCACTTCTGCATTGGTCTCACTTTTCAGACCTAGTTCCTTTGTCCATTCCTATGTGCAGTCTATGATACAAGCTGAAACCTGAAATGTTTTGGCTCTGTGCTTAAAATCCCTAACTTTGTCACATCTTAATGGAGTTAGTTAAAAATCTACACACAGGATATTAACGTCTACACTCTGAGACAGTTTGGTGGAGATCAGATTTGAACTTGCTTGGTGGAGGTGTGTGCCTTTTGGGTATTTTCGCAAGTAACATGTAGTTAAAAGGAAAAACCACTGACAGATGGGAAATATGTAACATGCATGATTTTACAGATATTTGTTGTGTAAAGTGTAGACAAGCTGATGTCCACATCACACACCAACATGATACCACAGACTTCCGTCCTTACGTTTTGTTCAGTTTTTCTTTCACTGCTGCAAACCTCTGTGTCTCCTAGTTACCACTGAACACCAAATAGACCTGGTTTTATATAACGATGTTATCAACATACTCGTTTTTATTACTGTCAATTGCTGAACTCACCTGAACCTTAACCATCGCTCACACATAAACCTTAGCAAATGGAGTGGTTGATGGTGCAAGGAGCATGTTTTTGACCCCTAACAATGTGACCGTATGGCTGATTAATAACAGCACGCACACATACATGCACACACACTGTGTCAGGTGTTGTATTAACAGTAATGATTAAAGCGAAATGAATCTGTTATTGTGTTCCTGCAGCTAGCGGAGCCCTGGGGTCCTGCCTCAATGTACATCCAGATCTGCACGCTAACATTCCTGTGTTAATGACACGCACACCTCAGTACTAACCTGCAACAATAATATTAACAGCAGTGGTGGTTTTAGGAATTAAAAGCTCAAAGTGTTTTTTCCACCCACACAATCTACAGTAACCAACAAATCTAGGAAACAGGATTTTTACATCCTGTGTCTCAAATTTAGGGGGAAAAAACTGCTTCACATAATTTGGATGCTGATTGAAAGAGTTTGAGTCTTACCTGCTTTATTTGCTGTGTGTGGAAGGAATGGAGCAGATAAAGAAACAGGGAGTGCCTACTGACTTGTAATAACAGTCTCTCTCTCTCTCTCTCTCTCTCTCTCCCCCTCTCTTCTCTCTTTCCTGTGAGATTGCAACACACTCTCTTCCTATATCTACAATGATCAGACACATTAGTTTCGATCATAATACTTTTGAGTTCAGAGATATGCCATTTCCTCTGTGTCCCAGCAGCATTATCAGTAAACTTTACTCTCAGAGGCACAAAAAAGCAAAGTGAACAAAGATTTCCATTAAACTGACATTAACATTCTCTCCACCTAAAACCATTGAAACAAGTTTTTTACTTTACTTTTACAGTGATGTTTTTTTTCTGCAGCACCACCATTTTCTACAGCATTTAAACCTTTCTGTAAATTGGTATTTTTTAAATACTATCCAGAAATGAAGTGAACCTCTACATATCTCACTGTCCTTGAACTGAGGATATTGCATTTACATGGTAAGAATCTTAGATTCCTATTAACACCACGTTGGCTTAATTTATTTTGATACAGGACATCACTGTTTTGCTACATTGTAACTGGGGAAGGTAATAGTGGAGGATGATATATACAAGGTGAGAAATTGTGGTTTAGAAGCGGAAAAAATAATTGAGTGGCTCTATTTCTTCATGCTCTGTTGCCACATCTGTTATACCACAATGTAGAGAGTAAACCCTCAGCTGTTCCAAATAATGATGATTACACTGAAATGTGTGTGTATGTATGTCTAAACACACACACACACACAAATATGTATGTGTGTCTTAAACGTATTGGATAAATAAAGGTGTTGAGTATCTCCAGCTTTACATGAAAATATATTAGATTTTCAATGTGGTCCCATTATGTGTGTGCAGTGACTCTGGTCTAGAAGCTGGTTAATTAGATTTTTATGCTAATTTAAACACCACCACAACTGGCTATTATTTTGATGTCAGTTTTTTTTATAAAAGGAGGATTTTTCTAGGGGCGGCACGGTGGTGCAGTGGTTAGCACTTGTGTCTCACAGCAAGAAGGTTCGGGGTTCGAATCTCGGCTCGGGCCTTTCTGTGTGGAGTTTGCATGTTCTCACTGTAAATGCGTGGGTTTTCTCCGGGTACTTTGGCTTCCTCCCACAATCCAAAGACATGCTTGTTAGGTGAATTGATCAAACTAAATTGACCATAGGTGTGAGTGTGAATGGTTGTTTGTCTTTATGTTAGCCCTGCGATAGGCTGGCAGCCTGTCCAGGGTGTACCCCGCCTCCAGCTGGGATAGGCTCCAGCGACCCAAGTGTGGAATAATCAGGTATAGACGATGGATGGAGGATTTTTCTAAAACAAACCGGCCACTGTAAGGTTCAAGGATTTATACTCATAAAGGAATAACCATTCGGTGTGTTGTAGACAGATACATTTTATACAAAGCTGTCTGTGTGGTTGACACAAAATATAATATGGTGCTTATTTTTATTGTAATGTGAGAGTGTAGCTCATTGATCTGCTTCTCTGGTTTGTTTGGACCTTGTCATTGTCGTGAGATTTGTTGACAACAAAACACCAATATATTTATATTTTACATTAAAATGTTAAACTATGAGCTCTATTGTCAGTTTAATACAATTTTACTTGTAAAGCAACAAATCTCAACACATTCATCTTGGGGTACTTTACATATTAACACAATATTATCAATATTCTAAGGAAAAGTCTTCAATGCCACCTGATTGGTCGTTGGGATCTAAAGTTTTTAAGCTTGATGATGCAATACTTGAGCTGCACCAGTAGATGGCAGTGTTGCTTATTTAGTAAACAAACAGGAATCTAATAAGTCACTGTGTATTGTGCAGTATCTTTATTTCCCTGTGTGTGTTTAACCCTTGTACGCCCCCGGGGTCTCCTCGTACCCCGCCTCCTATGCTCTCCGGGGTACGAGGAGACCCCCGGGGGCGTACAAGGGTTAAGTCGATCCCACCGAGGGTCTGGGATGAAGAGGAGGAGGAGATGAGGGCAGGTGATGGTACCTGGAGGGAGTGATCAGAGCAGGGAGTCTTCCCCCTGGCATCCTTTCTCCTGTGGGCCCACAGAGACACTGCTCCATGTTTTTCTACAACTATCTGAATTTTTTATTTGTAATCTTTAATCTTTACAATCTGAGAGTTGTATATCTTTATTTTTCTAACAAGTATCAGTTCATTTGCACACATTTTTTCTGTGGACCTTCGATTGTGATGGATAACAGCCACCAGTGGTAATTAACCATTTCATGATTACTGAAATATAATTTTCTCAGATGTCTGGATATTGGTCATTAATGAATGGTTACAAGATAAGATGTTTCTATTGTCATTATTTACAACAAAAACATTTCATTTGGTTACTCTAAACAGCAGTAGACTAATAAACAAACAAACAGTAAACAAATAAAATACATATAAAAAACCCTATTAAGAAATATAACAAGTAACAGTATTTAGAATATACTACTACTGGACAGTAATTTATTACAAAACAACCAAAGAAATAACCCAGGATAGAAGTCTGACACTGTTTCATACAGATCATCATTTTACAGAAGCACATTTAGAAACTCACACAGGTTTGGTTTGGTTCAGTTTGGTTTGGTTCAGTTTGGTTCAGGTGAAGCTGGTTTATCTGAATTATAGTCACACATGTAGGCTGCTGCAGTCTCTTCAGTTTTTGTGTGTAACTGATTTAATTTTGATTCAATGAAATACTAATAAAATCACTTTAAACACAACACAATATTCATTTCTGTTAGACTGACCACTCCGCTGATTTCATGGGGGGTTTGAAATACGTGAGGATCTGAAACATTTCATCCTTTTAAACAGATGTATTTAAATAGAGTCAGTTAATGCTGTCCTATTATTTCTGTCTTCATGTTACATGAAATTGATTAAAAAAAAAAAAAAAAAACTGTGGTGGTTGTTGAGGGAAAACAGAAACACAAACAAACAGACACAGTTAATTAATTAACCATCTTTATTTACTTTGGACAAACAGAAATGGATCAAATTATTAGAAGCCTTTGAAATGTTGCCATGACAACTAATTTCCATGATATAAAAGTGTCAGTCCTATTATTTATATACATATTACACAGAATAATGAATCATAGTGCAGCTTAACAAGTTTCTTATCATTTAAAAACTAATTTGAAGGATTATGCTGAGGACATATTTTCAGATCTAATGATGTCGGGTGGATGATGCAACAGCTGAACAGAAAGTGTGAAGTGGCAAATTTGGGACAATAAACTCTGCAAGTTTATTATTATATATAATAATAAGTGTGGGGATTTTTACAAGGATGCTTTGAAATGAGCAGTTTTTTTCTTCATACATACAGATGTAAATGTGTGCATCCTGTGTGAATACTCACCTAAAAATAATCTGTTTAGCATCAGTGTAACGTCACATGTCGAGGTGACAGAAGATGGTCATATACACTCAGTATGTACAGTAATGTACACTAGTAAACTAAAAACAAGGGAAAAGAAACCCTAACAATTCCAGTATCATTTATTAAAAATAAAAAATATAACAGTTTTTACAGTGTATCCATTGGATAAAGATTATGATGGTAAACATAACCAGAGGTTAAAAAAAACCTCAATGTATCCATCAGATTAAAAAATATCCATAGGATAAGAGTTTTTTTATTATCCTTCAAAGATGGAAATTAAAATGAATTAATGAAAAAATAATGTATCTATAGGATAAAATCAAATTAATTACTGCATCCTTAGGCTAAAAAAAGTAAAGAATTTATTCATAGGAATAAAACAACTTTAACAATGTATCCATAGGATGCAAAACAAAAATAAACGATATAGCCAGAAAAAAAAAATCCATAGGATAAAAAAATAAATAAATAACTACAAAAAAGTATCAATAGGATAAAAAAAATGGATCCTTAGGATAAATGTATTACACGTATGTAATATGCACAACTAATACATTTCAAATCTAAACCATTACCAATGCAACCAAAAGACACAAATATTATGTAAATAAGTTTATGTTCTCATGCTGACATTCAGGCAATCAGTCATTGTGGTCTAATGGTTCCAATAAATGAAAATGTGAGAAAATGTACGTATATTTAAAGTAGTTTGTGGAATTGAATCATAACCTCCGTTGGTCTTTCCACCTCTGAGGCTCACCCACACTTCCTTTAAACCTGCTAATTATAGACTCTGGGTTTTTGAAACCGAGCGTTAGTATGTCAGAGCAGGGATGAAAGACAATACTTTGTTGATCATTGTGTTTGTTTAGACACTAAATGTTAAAGTGTTGCTCTTTGTCTGAAACAGGTTAATGACATTTAAAGTAAAAACCTGTCATCTGATTCTCTGCCTGTTTGGTTTGTGTAACATTTTCCCTGTTGTGCTTCGCATGTCACACTGTGAGGATGCACAGACCACGACAGGATGACGGCATAAAGACCTGGAAATGTTATCAGATGGTATCAGCCGTACATCTGTCGGGCCTCTCATACATATCCCACATATGACAGGAAAAAAAGAGTGCGGTCAGGCTGTGAAGGAGCCCACGTGGAAACTAAAGTTCTTCACTGTAGAAAAAGAAAGTTTTTTCTTTCTTCAAATGAACAAACACGAACACCAGCTTTCATTTTCTGGTTTACAAGAGAATCGAAAGCAGGAGAGGAGGTTCTGAGTGAAGGTGAAAAATATCCTCTTGAAAATTTATGTTTTGTCCCTTGAGTTAAAGGGAAATAAGAAAAGCAGCATCGGTTCCTCTTTGACGTGACAACATACACACTAAAAAATAAACAGGGAAAGACTGGACTAACTACATGTCAGGTTAATTTAACCCAGAAAGGTGGGTCATTTTTGCTTCAAATGTAGTTTTTAAACAGCATTTGGTTGTTTTTACCAAAGATTTTGCTGTTTTTACCCCAAATGTTGTTGTTTTTACTCACAATTTGATTGTTTTTACTCAGCATTTTATTGTTTTTACCAAAGATTTTGCTGTTTTTACCCCAGATTTTGTTGTTTTTATTGTAGAATTGTATCTACCGGACAAAATCAACCCATCTTGCTCAGTTAAATTAACCCAGTGTGTAGTTAGTCCAATATTTACCCAATTCTGGGTGAAAGTAACATAAAATTTTTTAGTGTGTGTGATTTCACATGATGTAATTCTGTGAAGAGAACACACAACATTTGTTAAAATGAGAGGGGGAAACTTATAGAGGGACTTCCTTCCTAAATTTGATCTTGATCTTGAAAAGGGAGAGACATGAAGCCAGACAGAAGATTTTGTGGTTAAAACACACTGTGAATTTCCAGTATGTGAGGGGGGGGAGGGGGGGTCCCCCGGCTGCATCGCTGTTTCTTCCCCCGCCTCCTCATGTACTTTCAACCTTTTCCCTTCTTCAACTACATCATCATCGATCTGTGGTGTGTTTCATTTTTGACACGCTCACAGGAATATGATGTACATGAAGTCCACCGAGTACATGTAGTACATGAAGTACTGGAGACAGATGCGGGGATCAGGTGGGGGTCGGGGTATACTGAGAAAAGACTGGGGCAACACCTATCTTCTGAGAACAGTATTGTAATTAGTAGTGGAGCAGTATGACTTGGTTACTAGGCCACCAGCATCAAACAGTGCAGGCGTTGAGGTCCTGGGCCAGATCAGAGGTGGCATGCGAGATGTGTAACGAGGATTGTTTGCAGGATCACAGTCATTTAGTAGAAAAAGGGTCTTGTTCAAAATCCCCACTGCTGACACTCCTATAACTGACAAACAGAAATCCAATTCATTTCAGGTCACTGCTTAGTCATAACGCTCACTGATTGTACAGGTGGCTTGATAAGAAACGTCTGCTCAATATTTGTGTGAGTAAAGATGTAAATATGAAAGTAACTATGGAAATAATATGAAACTGTTTCTATTGTAATGATCACACACAAAAAGTCTATTAAGATGTCTATTAAGAAGTTCAAAACCTTTTACAAACAAGAACAAAGTGAATGTGCCCAAAACAAATATCACCACTGAGGTGATATTTGTGTTTTTTAGAGTTTTTTTATTGTCTTAGATGATGCATCCAAAGGCAAACAAAAGAAAATGTATCCAGAAATTTGTTGCTAGATGGACTGGCAATGATTTTTGTACCAATGTTCATGGTTTTTGACAGTTAAAAATGTTTAAATATTTTTGTTCTGACCCAGTATTTAGTTGGTTTTAACAAGGATATTGTCGTTTTTACCCAGTATTTTGTTGCTCTTTTCTAAAGAATCAACAGGATACTGTGTAACAATAACCACTTTCACTGGATCATATTAACCCAGCATGTAGCTAAAAACAACCAAGATTTTTTTAGGGTATAATGACTGGTGCTATCCAATTAATAATTGCGGTTTTCAAAGGAGATTTTGCCATATTTATTAAATATTTTATTAACTTTAATTCAATATATCAGGTCCCAAATCCAAACCACTGTAATCACACTATAGGTATATGGTATAAGGTATATGGTGGACTCTGTGGGGGCAGTGTTGGAGAGGAGGATGATGGCTCTGATGCAGGGCATCCTGAGTAACACCAGACATCCTCTACATGACACAGTGGTAGCCCAGAGGAGTAACCGTAGCAATAGGCTCCTCTCACTGCGTTGCAAAACTGAACGGTTCAACAAATCATTTGTACCTTCAGGTATTAGACTGTACAACACACACATCTGAACCGAACTGTACTTGTTTGCTGGCGCACTCTTCTTCTTCTTCTTCTTGTTATTATTGTTTTATTATTATTATTACTTGTTATTATTACTTGTGTGATTTAACATCTGTATTGGTGTGTTTGCTACCGGACATTTGAATTTCCCAAAATGGGGATTAATAAAGTTTTTATCTATCTATCTATCTATCTATCTATCTATCTATCTATCTATCTATCTATCTATCTATAATTCGATGTAAGCTTTTAATGTAAAGTGCTAAAAAAGTGACTGAGCCCTCAGACTGAACACAGAATACAGCTGAGTTTTTGAGGTAGCTGTTTTTAGATACTCTCCCATGATGCAATGCACAAAGGAAATAGAGGAGCTGCTCTGAGCTGGGAGGAAAAAGTAAATGGTGTCGGTGATTAACAGCTTCAGATATCGGAGAGAAAAAGATTTGAATATTTCATGTTTGTGAAATGTTTGGTGATGTTTAAAGTGGTTATGTGTTAAAGTGTTAATGTGTTAATTTTTAATCTACCTGCTACTAAAACAGTAGAGTGTAATCATTGAAGTGTTGTGCTGCATAGTATTAGTATGTAATGTAGGGTAATGTGGGTTTAGTTCCTTGTTATCCATCAAACCTCAACTAATAGAGTTCGACTTAAGACAGAGCTTAAACAATCATAAATATCAAACTTAATGTTATCTCCAGATTCATTTCGTGACTGTAATGTCTGCGTCTGTGGCTCATATCAATTCTGCTTAAATTACCTCCAGCTTTATTGAATCTCATTTAAATTCCTTTAATATGAGCGTGAGGATGAAGAGGTTCAGAGCTCACACGTGTGGTTCAGACCCAGCCGAGCATTTCATTTACTTCCTGTCAAACATTAAACCGATTAACTAATGATTAAATATTAAACTTCCATCGACCTGCATTACTGTCATCATAACAGACAAAACTGTAAAAACTAAGTGTGACTAAGTAACTAGTTTAAATCCTAGAAATAAATCTAAATTTTCTCCTGTAGGCAGCATTTACATAAAAGATGCCATTTTACTCCAAATTTTTCTGTTTTTTTTTTGTTTAATACTCATTCAGTTAGCTGGGGATTTTACATGAGTCACACACAAGTATATAAAAGACATGAAAACCCACATGCTGGCTTACTGTTGGATTGGAGACAACGAGAGAGAGAGAGACAGAAAAGAGAAGAGACACCACAGCTGCCGACGGAGGAGATGTAGTCGATGTGGAGACAGGTCAGTAGCCGCTTCGCTAACATTACTACAAACACTGAGACTGATTTCCTGGCAACAACTCAACTTTAGATTAGGATCTTTAAACCAGAGTAAACTGAGCAGCAGCACCTGCTACATCCTGTTGTTGCTCATATTGTCTCTAGAGACGCACAATAGATACAAAACTGTACTGATAGCTCCAGCTGGACTCTTTCAGTCCTTTAAATCTCATCCAGTAGCTGAAGTGACTCGTAATCTCTTCACAAAGACAATTTAGAGGAGCAGACCTTTGGTTTGTACTGATACTAAACATGTCTGTGTGGATGTTAGTAACAGAAAAAAACATAAATTATGTCTTATTAAACTTATTTTTTGACATATTAAAGGAAAAATGTCAGGAGGGTAACGGAAGTAGTGGCATTCACAGAGCATGATGAGGTAATGAGTTTAGTGAGAGATGGTAAGTGACTCATTCTTTCCATGTTAAGGCCTCATTTTATCATCCACACTCATCAAACACTGTCACAGAAAGTCAGTTATAATCTGTTTCAGGATGTGAGAGCCTGTTTCTACAGAACTCTCAAATGTGGCTTTCAGCAAAGTCACACTAACATGTGTGTCTGTAGCTTCTGTAGTTCAAACTGTTAAATACCAACCGTTTGCATGTGTCTCCCTCTGCAGGACACACAGCCCACACACAGCACTGAGGCCAGAGTGGGAGCCATGCAGCAGCCTTCAGGTGTTTTCCCTGGTTGAGGTTAATGCTAATCGTGATAGGGGTTGTTCATTAACAGACGCCTAGCATGTTAGCATTAGCTTTGCTTTGGGACAAGTCACAGAAAAACTGAAAGTGGAGGCTGTTACCACCCCTGGTGCTGGGACTGGCAACAAGGAGTCATCTTGAAACTGAGGAACATGGAAGGTGAAACTACTGGTCTTCACTGCAGATCCTAACTTCACATGGTTTAAACTTCCAACACACTCAGTTATACCTCCTCCCAGGCATGTGCACACCAAGACTTATTATTAACCTCTTTATAGTCCCACTAACTATTGTTGAATTAAAAGAGGTTTAATTTATCACACCAAGTGTGTATTTTTTCACAGAGCAAACAACTCTCAGGATCTTGGCCAGCACACTCTTGTAAACGAGATTTTGAATCCCAACTTTATTTAACTTTCTGGTTAAGTAAAGGTTACATTTAAAAAATATTAAATAAATCAAAAGAAAATATAAGAATTTCCATCACAGTGTAATTACATGTTCTCAGCAGATTTTACAGTGTAGGTTTATAAGAGAAGAGATCATAACACTAAATGAGGACAGACAGACAGACAGACAGACAGACAGACAGACAGACAGACAGACAGACAGACAGACAGACAGACAGATAGATAGAAGACAAAGTAATGTCCTCCCAATGAGGACATGCAATAATGTTATTAATTCAGTTTCAGTGAGATATTGAAATGAAGGTATTTTTTTTTGCTGTGGCTTTTAAATTGGCTTCACCAGTTTACAAGTTTATCTAAATAAAGAAAAGAAATAGCCACAACACATTGTTTTTAAAATCTTCATTGTACAATCCTTGTTTTTATTCTATACCTTCTGCTTTTTACACTATTTGCATTTTTCTTATTTCAGCTAAAACCAGCTTAATGCCACCTGTTTTACTGCTGTGTAACCTGAACTTGTGTCATGTTTATAATCTGCCTGTAAGTGTATATATTCATCTGAGTGTATTTCTAATAAAATCAAGTCAATCAGAAACATCTAAATCTTGTGTGTGTGTGTGTGTGTGTGTGTGTGTGTGTGTGTGTGTGTGTGTGTGTGTGTATAGTTTTGTGTTTACATGAGATAACATGTCTCTGTGTGTCTGCTTTAGTCTATGTTGAGGATAAATGAAATATAAATATAAAAGATGTACTCTGCACTTCAACTGCACACAGTATCAGTTTGTGCTCTTCTCTGTGCAGCTCAGCCGTCGTCTGTGCTGCTTTAGTCTTGTGACAGAAGCTCGGAGTAATCTTTTAAACCACTTTGTCATTAGTTCAGACCCTGAAAATGAGGGGATTACAGCTTTGGTTCATTTAATGCAAAATATACAGGACTGTAAAGAAAATCCACCCATACAACATAGATTATCAATGTATTGATCTATATTGAAATCAATTTAAAACAATAAAGCATCAAGTTCAGCTTGTAGCGTAGGATTTATCAAACTCAGCTGGTTATGGTTTTAAAGGCACATGTTTTTTGGGGGGGGTTTCGAGATAACCTGCTCCCATTAAACTCTATGTGTCCTGAACAGTTCATTTAAGGTTGCTCACTGAATCACAGCTTTCACACATCTTTCTATCTGTCACCACATCAACAGTGTTTCCCCAAAACCACACCACCAGTCAGATCTGCACTGTCCTCACATCCCTCCTGTGGCTGCTCTGCTGGGCTGAATCAAAACTTCTTATCTGGTATCATGTTGGTCTCATGTAAATTAATTCACTATAGAAATATTACTTGTCAAGCCATGCGTAGAAAAAAATATTTTTAAAAAAACAGGCACTATTGGTAAAATGAAAAATGGGAAATAATCAAGAGTGGAGGGAAATACAAAACTCATTTTGTACATAAAACACCTTACATACTAAAAAAAAATGCTAGGGGAAAATATTGGGTAAAAACTAAAAATGGAGGAACATGTTGGATAAAAACAATGTTGAGTAAAAACAAAAAATAAAAAAGGTTAAAAACAATAAAATAGATTAAAAAAACAATGAAATTATGCGTAAAAACTACAAAATGATGGGTTAAAAACAGTCCATCCTATTCGGTAAATTAACCCAATATGTAATTAATCCAATATTGACCCAGTTGTGCATAAAAACAACCCAGCATTTTTACTGCTGTCAGCCAAGTCAAGTTAAATTTTGTTTAAAATAACCAAATATCATAAATCTAACTGAAAAGTCTTGTTTTAGGGGTTTTTTTTAAAGTCAAAATGAGGAAAAAAGCTGTAAAATTAACAGGAGGTCGGACACGTGGATATAAATTGTTATAAGTTACACACTAAAAAGATTCAAAGTTGATTTAACCCTAAACTGGGTAAAAATGAGCCTAAATACTGGGTTACTCCAACCTAGAGATGGGTGTAAACAATAAAAGGTTGGGTAAAAACTATAAAATCCTTCATGAAAACACCATTTTGGGTAAAACCATAACATCTTTCTTGGTGAACTTAACCCAGCATGCAGTTAGTCCAGTATTTTCCCTCTGAGTAAAAACAACCCAACATGTTTTAGTTTGGAGAGTGTCTGGGAAAAGTAGGATCAAACATTTTGAAACTCTTTTGCCATTTCTGCAGTTGCTGCTTTGAGAAGATAATATCCTCATTTACACCAACATGAAAGCGCTTTAAAACCCCTGATATGTATCTCATCATGTTCATGTTCATGAGAAATTTACCAATCCGTGCGCCCTGCAGCCTCCGGTCCCTCCCACGCAGGAGGCTGTACATGGGCGGACCGGTCAGTCAGCTGATGGCTGAAATACTCCACACAATCTCTGTCCTCAATACACGGATTTCGTCACACGAATGATTTTCTAGGCAATTACGCACAATGTGGAAAATTTCATGCAACTGCAGGAGGGAGACGCACAACTTGGTGGAATCTCTCTCAGGAATGTGTCCTTTGCGCGCGCCTGGAGCCACGGGAGACATGCAGAGGCCACTCATTTTACACAGCTTCCACACTGTTTTATGATACTGAGCCGCTGTGTACCTGCCTTTTATTCCTGTGATGGGGAGAAGCACATGGAGCTGCGCTGCTGCCGTGATCCTGCTGGCCATCATTAGCTCATGTCGTGCCGTCACTCTGGAGTCCATCCACTGGAGCAGCTCCAATCCGAAGTAAGTGGATAAGTCCTTTTTTTTTTTCTTTTTTGATGAATGCAACTTTATGCTTTGATGTCAACAAATTAACAAAGATAAACAGGAGAAATGGCCATCTGCAGTTTTGATGTCACGAGCTGAGTTTTTGAAAAGATTAGTTGGAAACTGGTGCTTCTCCAGTTTATGGATTTGCTGCTGGTTTGTGTCATTTAAAACCAAAATACTTTAACCTACCTAAATTATTTGACTTATATAATGTAAGAAAAATAAGTGTCATCTTCAAATTGGTTGTTGGACAATCAGTTTACTTTCACATGAGATAGAGGAAATGAAAAAAAAGAATAGTTGCATAATGATTTTCTGTCCATCCACTAACTAAACTGAATATTTTTGGCTTCTCCTGGGAAGGAACAAGCTATTTAAGATTCCATCTTAGGTTTTTTTTTTGACCCCATGAGGGACATTTCTCACCATTTTCTCACTTGTAAATCTTTTCTTCGTCTGATAATCCCAGAAGACTTTAAAGGATTTAAAAATGCAAAATCTTGTTGAAGAGCTCATATTGTGCTGTTTTCAAAACGTGACTCACAAAATGAAACTTCAGTCTGTGGTGATTAATTGTTTTCTCCTCCTTTCACACAGATTTACTCCAGGTCAGGGTCTGGTCCTGTTCCCTCAGATCGGGGACAAGATGGACATTGTGTGTCCCCGGGCAGATGCTTCCCCCCTGGGGAAGGAGGAGTTCTACAGAGTCTTCCTTGTGTCCCGGAGTCAGATGGAGAGCTGCACCATCGACAAGACGGACACGCCTCTGCTGAACTGTGACAAGCCTCACCGGGACGTCAAGTTCACGTTCAAGTTTCAGGAGTTCAGCCCCAACCTCTGGGGTCTGGAGTTTCTGAAGGGGAAGGACTATTATATCACCTGTGAGTCTGTGAAGCCTTCATATACACGTCCTGGTGCATCCACTTTAAAAAAAACACTGCGTTGTTTTAACTCAGAAGTGGGTCAATACTGGACTAAGTACATGTTGGGATCATTTAACCCAGTGAGATGGGCTGTTCATAGCCAACATTTGATTGTTTTTAACCAGTATTTTATAGTTTTTATCCAAAACTCTGTTGTTTTTATCCAAAACTTTGTTTGTATCAAAATTGTTTATGTTTTCACCACAAATTTAGTTGTTTTTGCACAAAATGTTGTTGTTTTTATCCAAAATGCTGTTGCTTTCACTCTATATTTAGTTATTTTAACCAAAATTTTGTTTTTACTTCAATTTTTTTTTTTATTTTTACCCAAATTTTGTTGTTTTTATTCAACATTGGCTTGCTTTCACTCGGTATTTTGTTGTTTTTATCCAATTCTTTAATCCAACCAACAAAAAACAAAAAACAAAAAAAAAAACCTTCTCACTGGGTTAAATTAACCCATCATGTAACTAGTCCAATATTTACCAAGCTCTGGGTTAACACAACCCAGCATTTTTCAGTGAGTGTGACCAAACTAAAACCAGTAGGATGGAGACTCCAGCTGCTGGGTCCTACAGGTGGAACAGCATTTGAACCAATACTAGCAACTGTTTCTCTCTTCTCTTTTTTTCCTGGGTTGAGAGGAAGCCATCGTCTCCGGCTCCCTCTCAATTTGTCAGTTTGCGTCAGCATCAAAAAATGTGGCCTCGTTATTGGACTGCTGTCGCACAAACCAGCATCTTAGTGGCAAGTGATGCATGAGATAGAGAGCAAGTCTGACCGTGTAGCCTCACCCACCTCGCCACGCTCTGACAGCACACTTCGCTCTGGCAGGCCAGTGTGATTCCAAGGGCTTACATGCCCCAAATCACACAAGGCTTTTACAGCATCAGGCAGATTTGATGGGAGCTTTCATGGCAACGTGGCTTGTAGCCTGCGAGATGTTGTTATCTGACCTAAATGCTGCTAACAAGTCGATGTGTGTGTGTGTGTGTGTGTGTGAGTGACAGGGGTGACTGAGAGTTCTTGGTGTGTGTGTCTGTGGGAGGTTTTCAATGTAACTTTGGTTCCTGCAACGTTAGCTGTTTCTTACAAAGCCTGACTACTAAAATATTTCTTTTTTTTTTTTTTATGCCCATGTTCGACCTAGAGCTGAAATGATTCATTAGAACCATTGACTGTGTATAGAATAGGACGAAGCTGGGGCTCAAAAATAAGGCAACTGTCAAAGTGGTAAAAAAGGCAATACTACCAACAACCACTAGATGCTGGATCTAAAAAAAACTCCATCCATTCGTCTTGTATACCTGCTTATCCACTTGGGTCATGATGGGGCTTGAGCCTATTACAGCTGGAAATGGGTGTGAGGCTAGGTCCACCCTGTACAGGTCACCAGTCCATCACACAGAGACAGACAAACACGCACATTCACACTAACGCTCAATTTAGAGTCATCACTTCAAGTAACCAGCAGGTCTTTGGACTGTGGACTTCAAATCAAAAATCCTCATTTTCTCAGTCAATACATTTTCTTCCACAAGTCATTCTAATGTCTTTTGCTAAAGTCAACTCTTCTTCTCAGTGGCCTGGTCCATCTGAAAATTACTTCATCATTAAGTAGATATTAAGCTTCAAGAAGAGGAAGATTTAGGGGTGTGGTTATTTTGATCGACAGCTCTGGTCTCCAATGAAAGCAGTGCTGAACTCCAGTCTCATACACATTGGGCAGCGTCCTCGGGTTCAAGGGTCAAACCCGCCTGCTCACTCCTTCCTTCATAATCTAATATGGTCACCAAACTCCTGGCTTCAAAATGTGAGTCCACAAACTAGCGGGTGACACCATGTTAGCTTCATCTACTCTATATTCAGTCTGTAGTTAAAGTATAACACTTTGCAATAAATCCCATCTCCATGAAGATTATACTGTTCAGTTTCTCTTTAATATGTTGGGTATTTTACTGCTTGCTGCTATTTTAGTTGCATATTTTCCTACTTGTGTACGTGTGTGATCATCTATCTGCTGTAAGTAACTTCACAGTATGTTTGGTATTTTCTTGCATAAGTGACGCAACATTTAGCAACCAGCTCAACTGTCTGCAAAGAAAGCAGAATAAAACTTCATAATTTTGGCGATTTACATAACATTTTTAAACTATTTCAGTTCCTTCTCTTTCTGTTTATCAGCCACCTCTACAGGCTCCCTGCAAGGTCTGGATAATACTAATGGAGGGATGTGTAGGACCAAATCCATGAAGCTGGTGCTGAGAGTCGGCCAGAGTAAGCCCTTTGTGTGTGTGTGTGTGTGTGTGTGTGTGTGCGTGTATTAACAAGCGACACACCTGAACACAGCTATAATAATAAAACAATAATAACAACTATTGTTTCATTTAGGTTATTACACTTTAATGCAATATATTCATCTTCTCCCTTGTATGACTAAGTGGTTGGATAATCTCCATCATCCACTCGTTCTCCTGAAGAGAGATTGCTGTCATGAATTATCTCAAATCCCTAATTCAGACCAGTAGCAACAGCCTAAAGCTAAAGCCATCAGTATTATCTGCCATGCGATTATTAGTGAAGGCAGTCAATACTTTATTTTTATGTACGCACTAAAAAATGTTGGGTTGTTTGAATCCAGAACTGGGTTTATATTGAACTAACTATATACGGGGTTAATTTAACCCGGTAAGATGGATTGTTGTTACTCAACAATTTTAGGACTTTTGTTGATTTTACTCAGCGTCTTGTGGTTTTTACACATTTTCTTGTTTTTTTCCATTGTTCTGCATTATGTTGTTTTTATGCCCAACCATCAAGATGCCAACAGCCAAACAGTAAAATGTAACCCATCTTACTGGGTTACAATATCAACCCAGTTCTGGGTTAACGCAACTCAACATATAACACTTTAGTGCATTAAAATCCGAATGATCCATTTAAAAATATATAAATATTTCTCTCTGTTATCACACATTAAAATTTAATGAAACAGGCACACATATTATTTTTCCCTTCTCACTTTAAATGTCCTGAGGATAAATCACTGTAAAATGCAATATTCACACAGAAACATTTAGTTTTTTGTTAATTTCCTGTCTCCATCAATACAATATTTATTAGATAATCAACCTTATTTATAAAGAAACTAGCATCTACAGTCTAAATGTGGAGTATTAAAGAGTGCTGTGTTACACTGATGCTGTGTTTCTCTGTGTTTTCATAAAAACTTTAGAGGAGAATTCTGTTAAAGGCCCAAAAATGTAACTTTACGACCTCCAAAAATGTGAAGTCTTTATATAAATTATTCAGTTATTCAGAGTTGGAGATGAAAAAAAAAAAAAAAACCACATTTCATGTGTTTTTCGACTGATCGTAACTGAAGTTTTTCAAGCTGTTTTCCTGCTGGGTTTACAAACCAGTGTGGCTGTAAACAAACCTTTTCCTGCAACACAAAATATTAATTACATAGATTTAGTTGTAATCTTTCTTTAATCTCTACATATATTAAAAACTTTGTCAGTCGGTGTGGGAGGCGTCGCAGTTGTGTCACAAATGGTGCTTTTATAAAACTGGAAATCTAATCACGCAGTTCATTTGTACATTAATGGTAAATGTGAGGTCTGTACATTTAAACTGATGCTAGTGCATTAATGACAATGCATTGGAACAAAATAAGCCATTAAGGCGGAAATGTTGTTTAATGTTTTCTGCTTTTTAAAAATCAAATGAAGAACATTTTATTTTGATGTGTGTGTTTGTTGAAGCAGGTTTACTGGTTGTATCTGGCTCAGTGCCACCTGTACAGACCATTTTAATGTGCGGTGAATGCTTTATTCTGTGATTTGCATATTGTCCCAAACACTCCGATCTTCCCATCTTACTTTACTTGAAGAGGCACTCTGGGGGTTGGATCCATAAAGACTCCTCTTACTAAGAGTTTCTCCAAGTGACAAACTCTAATTCTTCATGAAGAATCACGACCTTCTCAAAGAATTTCCGATTAAAGTTAAGACTAGGTCTGAGTCGGGATAAAAGGATAAAGAATCTTAGCCCTTAAGAGAGCTCCCAAGGTGAAAACTGTTAGGAGCAGTGAGGAGGCTGGAGAGGAGGAAGAGGAGGAGAAACATTCTCCAAACACTGAATGACAGGAAGTTCATTTAAAACTGCAGACTGGATGATGCAGGAGTGTGACAGTGGCTCCTCACACCTCACCTCCATCCAGACCATGGGCTAAGTTACAACAGGTGACCCAAACAGTAGTTATTCTGCATCAAAATAAAATTGAATGAGTGTGTCGGAGTATCCTGATAGTTAAAATATTTCAATATTCTCAATATTTCCTCAGTGTAAATAAATATTTCGCTCATGGTAAATAAACGTGAACTAATAAATTTAAGAACTATCAGCATGTTAATCTGTGGGATACTTCTAACATATGGCTGAATATGTTCATTATATAAAATACTCTTCATGATTCTATGATTTGATCTATGGAGTTCATGTTGATTATCACTCAGAGTGCCTTTTTATGTGTTTATCTTTGGGTCTTTTAAGAGGACGAACCATCTCCTCACTGAGGTCAGGATTTCTGTCCACTTCCTGCTCAGAGACTCTGTGAATGGTCCTGAATCTCTCCTGAGCTCAGACTCCTTCCTGGGGATGTTGAGGCTGATTCAGGAGCTCTCTGAGATAAGATTACTCTCACAATCTTTATGGAGACACCCCCTGTAATTTAGTGATGCACTTTGATGAAGCTGAGAAACCTGAAAGAAAAAGAAAAAATCAGTGGTGGAAAAGATATTTAGATCATTTGATTAAGTAAATAGAAGTAAACATTCAACTAAATAAAAACTATGACAGATTATTTCGTTAAAAAAGCATGTGCAATTTTTGAATTTTTTTTTTCTATATCCACTGGTTCTTTGTTTTTGCATTGCACATTTTTATATTTCTATATTTTTTCTTAATTTGTCATGCTAAGAATGGCACAAGAATTGGATCTTATCTTATCTTATCTTATCTTATCTTATCTTATCTTATCTTATCTTATCTTATCTTATCTTATCTTATCTTATCTTAAATGAGGAGAGGAAGAAAAAACACAACTCTTCTGATTTTTTTTTTTGTACAGATTTTTTTTGCATTGTTTGGTGTCATATTAAATCATTTGGCCTCTTTAGGCCACAAACACTTATTCAGATTAAACCATGTTTGAAATGTAGTGAAGCTTCTCTAATGTATATTTAAGCAGAGAACATGAATGAATTTAGTTTGTAGCACCACTATAGATCTCTACTGAGAGGAAAAGATCAACCATAATCAAAGCAGAGGCGGCTTTGATAACTTAAATGCTCTCACTTGATGTCATTTTTTTTCAGACTTGATGAGATTTCTCTGGAGCCACAGAAGCAAACGTGCAAAACTGTAAAACTGGTGATGTGTTTTTCATATATTTCCTATTAGAAAAACTCCAGGGACAAAAAAAAATAGTAAAATGGTTGGATTTATGTGGAGAAAGAGAAGATATGAGTGATGAGTCCCAGTAGTGACTTGAACCACAACTTTCTGTGGACTGATTGTGATAGAAAACAGTTTCAGCTTTTCTCCTGTGAAGCTTCTTTTCTTACATTTCTGAGGGACTGGCGTCAAACACAGATGATTAAAATAATAATAAAAAGGAGCATCATTACAGTTTCAATAGGAAGGTTTTGACCTGACATAACCCCACCTACACAGACAAACTGAGGGGATGTGAGGGACGGTGCTCACATCCATATGTTTACATTCCAGATTCTTCAGATCCACCTTCAGTCCTCCAGGAGTCCCCCACCAGATTCCCTCCCACACGACCAAAGTCCAAGGCCAAGGACGCCTCCACGAAAGAAGACAGAAAAAATGAAGCTGGTACGAAGACAAACAAAACATTAAACAAATATATATTAAGGTGCTTTATATTATCTGCTGGTGATATGTATGTAATTTTAGTTGAATGAATATTAAACCCATGGTCAGAACACAGTTTGTAAAGAATATTATGACATACACTAATGATTTATGGGAATATTTGAAAATATCGAGATCTATTTCTGAACATTTGCTCTGTGGCTGCCATTTTGATGTCAGAGCATTTTAATGAATCTGAACAAAGGGAGGAATTTTCTGATTGGTTGAAATGCTCTGACATCATATGGGCTCAGCATGAAGCTACACATAGTGAGTTAGACTGCACCATGGCAGCCCAGTAGAGACATGAGGACTGTGACACAAAAAACACATTTTTCTGATGGGTTCTCAATATTACAGCTATCAACCTCTGCAGGTGTGTAGGTCCCATTCACTTTCAATACACTGAAACATGCAAAACCACAGTATAGAGGGAGTTATCTGGACTAAATCTGACAAAGACAGAAAACATTACTGCACATTGTATTGTTAAGTTGATAATACAGGGGATCAAGAAACTCTGCCTTTGTATGTTGACTGTGCAGTGATGACAACCTGCTGTCAGAAAAAACTATTAAGCTGTTTTTAGACTAAAGATTGGAAAATATTCTCCATTGTCCAGCTCTGACAACAGTGAGTGTTAACAAGGAAAACTATGTTAACACTCACTGATCAGGTCAAACCAGGGCAAGGATTGAGTGAAATTGTTGTTGAGTCTTTGTGCCACATGTCCCAATTTGCTCCTTCATCTTGGTTTCTCTTTTTTTTTTCCCTCCTCTCATGACAGACGTGGGCTCAAAGACAGGACAAACAAATCCCAGTGGCAGCGGTGGCGGCTCTGAGCCAGGACTGTTCCTGTGGGTTGTCTCCGGGTGTGTGATCCTTCTCCTGGTCATCATCATTCTGCTGGTGGTGCTGTGGAGGCACCATCACCATCGCTGCGTCCCAGACCGCCAGCAGTCGGCCTCCGTGTCCCTCAACA
>OOFC01014930.1:21408-31847 GCA_900323345.1 Pseudochromis fuscus
CCGTGTCCCTCAACACTCTGGCGGTGCCCAAGCGGGACAGCATCAGCAGCGACAACAACGGCTCAGACCGCAGCGACGTCGTGTTTCCCCTGCGGCCGTCTGAGAGCATGATCTGCCGTCATTATGAGCGTGTCAGCGGCGACTACGGGCCCCCGGTGTACATAGTTCAAGAGATAACGCCCCAGACTCCCACCAACATCTACTACAAAGTCTGATCTCATGACAGTCTTTTACTAATATGGTGGTGATGATGGTTTCAGCCACTGTGGACACGCTCAGTCTAAAAGACATGGAGCTCATCTGAGAACTGTCAATATACTTTAACCAGACAAATGCAGAGTGGACAAAAAGAGACAATCAGAGAGAACATTTATGTATCATGTCATCCGTAGTTGTGTTCAATTTGTTTTGCTAGATATGTTTGGATGTTTGCAGCAAATTTATTTATAAAAGACTGTTTTTTTCTTTTTTTTTTTTACTGTCACCTGATGTTGCAGCTGCAGATGTACAGTAAATGCACATTTAAATTAATTTATTGACTAATTGGAAAAACACTCCAAGAGTTTAAAATGACAAGCACTTAAGTGTACATTTTTCATGGCTGAATTGTGTAAACTTGGTTCGAAGTGAAAAGAAAATCACAATTTTATTAAAGTGAAACAGTTTCATCAGATTTTATGTTTAGTCTTTCTGTTCAGTTCAACTTCTACCTAAAAGCACTGTTTACACTTGATTTCAAGATGAGTCTCGGGTCATTGGATCACAAGTGTGAACAACCACAAAGATGCACTGGGATCCAATCGCCTAAACCACATGTGGAGGTGGTCTGTGTGTGTGACCTCATGTTTTATGGACTAAATGCTAATGCGTCCTGATGTGTCCCATTTACAACTTGTAAAATACTTTGTCCTCTCATCTGAAACTGTTTGAACAGCCCGTACATGCAAAGTAGTTCTTGAATTATTTTGCCTTCTCCTCTCTTCTAGCTAACTGTTTATGAAAGCTGTGCTCTCCTGGCAAGTTACGTTCAAAACTGTGCACCCCATGACGTCGCCGTAGTGACATGTAAACACAAGTGGTCAGCAAGACAGTTTGGAGATGCATGTTAAATACAGGTGGAAACAAATGTGTGTCTCAGCTGTCCACTGTGATCCAATTGCAAATTCTCCCCATTGTCTTCCATTTAAAAAAAAAAAACTTTTAGAGATTTATCTTAACTCATAATTTTGCTGTGGTTCATGTTAAACTATTTCTAAACTCAGAACAGTTTCCTGAAAGATTTCTTTGAGGAGGTTAGATGCATGAAACTGTGTCATCGTTACACTTCTAATGGAGCTCCTGGGACAGCAGCCGTCGTTCTGTGGTTGACACCATGATGAGTCCTGAGCTGTGTCTTCTAAGGTTGAATGGACAAAACTGACATGACACCACAGCCTGATAACATGAAGAGTTACCTGGAATTACCTCGACAAACAGCCGAGTTTACAGCCAACAACAAACCAACAAATGAATCTTTATTTGCAGAGAAAGAAAACAAAGAGTTTCCCTGAACCTCTTACTTACAATCATATTGAACAGCTGCTGTGTTTTGTTGTATGTGTGTAGTCTCCCTATGAGCTCTCACATTCTCTGTAAAGTTAAAGAAAATCTATTTACATAAAAACACTCAACATGTAATTGTCTCTGGGCCTCTCCTGTGGCGCTGTGCGAGGCATCCATGGGCGAACATGTTTCATGCTCCTTCAGCCACATCATGCCGCACATTTTCAACCTGTCAGCTTCCATGAGCTGACTCTCCACCAGGGACACTGTTGTCTCTGAAAGCAACACCAGAGGATCTCCAGAACATGTGCTCAGTGCATCCAATAAGAAGACTACTCAGTTAACTAGCTTTTTAAAATGTTAATAAAATAGTTTCTCTGTGTGGATGAGGTCTAATTCTCCACTATGCACCCTTTTTTTTTCCTTTTCTGTGGCCTGTAAAGTTTGATGTGACGCTGCAGATGACAGACGTGGACGGCCTCATTCTTGTCCTGCAGCAAAATGTAATTTCCCCTCCGGCAAGACATGTATTTAAAATATCGGCGGAAGAATTAATAGAAAATGTGTCAAAGATAACTTCATTACTCCGTTGTATAATTGACTTCTTTAATAGAGTCAGTGTGTCGCGGTTGCTCTCAACCACTCGTTTACTCTATTAACTGAACACTGCATTTGAATCCTACCCTGAAGTTCTCCTACACGACCCGAGAGTCTTTCTACAACGTAACACAAATTAGCTCCTGACTCTGAAGCACTGCAGAGCGTGGTCGTTGTCCATGTGCTTGTGTGTGTCTTCCCACCCCCTTGCTTGACGTATTCCCGGCTCTTGTGAGATGTTTTTGTCCTATGTGAAGCTTCACAGCTGAATGGGCCGTGGTCAGGCGAGGTGAGTTCGGTTGACCTCAGGGTCACGCTGAGACAAAGGCGACCGTGCTTCTATAGGAAGAACAAAACACAGACCCCTGCGCTTGTGGCCCCTGGTGTAGGAGGGGCTTTGGTTATGGTAGGCCATTTTAGAAAACAGGAGGCAGAAGTGTTGCTGCATCAGAGGATGTTTTGGATCGTAAACACAGGCTTGAATAGGATAAGTGTTTCCAGTGTGGTGTTTTAGTTTGTCTACTTTGACCCGGTGGACGTCTCTGCTCAGTTTTGTTGTGTAGAAAAATCCCACATGTCTGTACATGGTGTTGCTTTGCCACAGGCCCGTACCTCAAATAATTTAAAGTATCATACATGTCCCAAAATGCTTCTGCATCTGATACCTGCTCCGGTGAATAAATCTTTAACCATTACTCATGCACAGAGCTGGGAGCAGCAGGGGAGGTCTAATAAGGAGAGACGTAAGCTTTTATCTGACCCCATGGGACGATGTGGAGTCTACAACCTCCCTGTGTCCACCCACCCCCCACCTCACTTCCATATGCAGAGGAACTACCGGCTTTGTGTGGGGGGTTGGGGGTCATGACTGAGCGCTCCCACTCCCACAGTGCGTCCACAGAAGTGCAGGAGGACAGCTATTCTGGTTTTAGGGTGAAACATCTTTCCAGTTATTACAAGAGAGAGAGAATTAAAGCCGAAAGACAGCACACACACACTCTGTCTGAGGACCATCCACATGCAGACACTCCACAGTAAAGAAGTGGAAACCTTTAAAAGCCATGAGCTAAGCCTTGTTCTCTCAGAGGTTTTGTGGGATGAAGAAGATGCTTTGTCTAAAACAACAGAAACTCAGAAGTGATAGGGAAGTGGTAACTGCTTCCCCTTACAGTTAGGAATCAATCATGTCATCATAGTACAGTATTCAGTTTGCTAGTTCCCTCTGCTGGCCGGCTCCTATACTGTATCACGTTTGTATGTTTGTGGTCGATCACAGGATTAAACATATTTCAACAAATCATGGAAAACCTGCAAGTCGGCTGAAGACAGTACATTCCTCACAGAGATAGACACATATACAGATCAGGCAGATGTAACATAAGGTGTTGTATTTCCAAGACTTGAATGGTAAAAACTCTTCAGTGAATTCGAATAATAACTCTTCAGTTTAATGGGGAAAAGTGGTGATGACTTTAAACGGATCATCCCTCATTTCTTTGCCCATAATCTCTCTTTTGTGTTGGTTGTTTTTGAAATATTTTTAACTGTTTTAAATTTTATTTTTATCTTAAGCTACAGCAGGAGCTCATAGTTGTAGCTTTAGGTGGTCAAAAAAGGAGTTAAAACTTTTAGTCTTGAAGTAGAAGCACCAGTAGAAATTGGATAAATAACAGTGGATAGTTTTACCGTGTGAAATGTACGGGGGGAAATGACATTTTGATACACATCTGAAATGTGGCAAAGGATTTTGTATTTGTATTTTCTAGGTGTATGTTTTGTTATGGAAATGTAATTAGTAACTGCAGCTATGTAGAGAAGCAAAAAGAAGGTTAGTTGCAATGTAGTAAAAGTAGAGACATAAAGTAGAAGGTTAGTTGCAATGTAGTAAAAGTAGAGACATAAAGTAGAAGGTTAGTTGCAATGTAGTAAAAGTAGAGACATAAAGTAGTGCAAATTACATTATTTGAACAACGCTACGTAAATAATCACTGTTTCAAGCTTACACACTAAAAATGTTGGGTTGTATTTACCAAGGACTGGGTTAATGTTGGACTAAGCAAAATGGTCTGTTTTTAAAGTGTTTTAGGTTTTTTTTAACCTAACATTTTATTGTTTTTAGCAAGTATTTTGTTGTTTAACCCGACATTTTACTCTTTTAGTGAGTATTTCGTTGTTTACCCAAAAATGGTTTTCACTCATTATTTTGTTATTTTACCCAAAATTTATCAGTTAAATTAAACCAGCATGCAGTTAGTCTAACACGTGCATACATTAAAACAACCCAGCAGTTTTAAGGGTGTAAAATTAAACACAAATAAAGGTGAGTGATGTGAACCATTAAAGCTACATACTGTATTTATCTTAAGTAACAAGAAAATAACCTAAATCATATCAGCAGTTAAGATAATCTGTTCACATGGGGTAAGTGCAAATTTAAAGTCCTTATAAAGACAGCTATAAGAAAAGACAAAACATGACAAGTTTGGAAGATTATATTCAATAAAATCGAAATAAATGCAGCTTTGCACAAACTGTTGTGACTTCTGTAAGTGCAGAAAATCAGAAAGTATGTTAAGATTTTTTTTAAAAAAATTGCACAAGCAGATAAATCCTATTGTACAATGCTCAGGGAGTTTCTTTCTTTCTTTTTTTCTTTAACTAGTTAAAGAAAAACTGTAGAGCATTGAGTCTGGGTTCAACATCCAGCCTGAGGCCCCTGAATTTGATCCAGTACTTGTCTGCTCCTCTGATGTGGTTTGATGCGTTTGGTTCCAACCTTTTTAAAACATCCAGGCATCTTGGTTAATTCTGGGAATAAAACACAACCAGGGAACGAGTGCTCTGTGAACCGTCTGTGAGATGAAATTTTAAAGATTTTTTTGTTGATGTCAGGGAAGAAATTACAAAGTCACAAACGGATATTATTGTGATGCTGTAAATGACTCTGATTTTTCACTCTGGAGCAACCAAATATAGAAAGTTTTTTTTTTCTTCTATCATTAGATATTTGTAAGAAAAGTGCTGCTATATTTTTGTCTTGAGACTGATGTTGACAAACTTAAAACAATTGTTTTAATTATTTCTAAAAACTTCTTTATTGGTTTAATGTTTATATTTAATGTAAAGTCTGCTTAAATCATTATTACATTCATTTTTTGTTGAATTGTTGGATCTGATTTTTGTAAAAATTGTGTTAAAACAGTTTTTGTGGAAGTTTTGCTGAAGTATTACTCAAAACTAAGAAACTAAAGTTAATAAAGGGCATAAAACTGAGCTTGTTATGGTGTCATTAAAAATTATTTAAATTGAAAACAAGCAGCTTTTTCTAGACTTAAACAAATTGTTATCTGACATCTTTTGACTTCATAAACTAATCTTTTCTTAACATGTAAAGAAACATGTTTATTATTATAATTTTTACTATCCCTGGAATGCAAAGCAACTTCACTTAAACCTACTGTTGATAATGCACTGACTTTTTTCTTTAAATCTAATTTGGTTACTAGTTCATAGATTAGTCACATTTATTCATTAAATCTTCTACAGAAAACTTTACAATTATAATCATACAAATGATTCTACCTGAACAAGTAAACAGAATTATTCATCACTCAATCTTTATAGGTGACTCGAAGTATACATAACTCTCTAAAAACACGTTTAATTCCTGAAAATCTACTTTAAAAAACCTTTTTAAAAATATCTCGCTGTGTGGAGGCTGAAAATATTAAACAAATTCATATCTGAGTAAAAGTGTATACATGGCGAAAATTGGCTAATTTTAATGAGATATGGAGCAGCAACAGGTTAATTAGTCGTTTTGTTTTTCTAAAAAATAAAATGTGATCACTGTAGTTTGTTTTTACCATTTAGCCGCGTTATCTTTATTTACATTTAAGCCTTGGGTGTCATGTTATGGATGTTTTTCGTTATAGAATAAAACTTAAATGACCATATATGGTAGTGTACGCGCGCTGTTTCCCGCTATGCGTTCATATAATTTTATATTAATGGGCTGAAAGCAGCAGCAGCAGCAGCAGTGTGTGTTTCCCTCCGCTTCCTCGGGAGAGGTGGAGGCTGTTTGGTTGGAGATGTGGGTCGGAAGTACCGTAGTTTATGTATGCTAATAGGGGAGAGTTGGGGGGTTGTAGCTAGATATTTACGTTCAGTGGGAGCCGCCCTTCATTCACCCACATGGTTACCAACTGGTCGCCTTCGCGCCACTTTCCCAACCCCGCAATCAGTCTTAAACAGCGCATCTGGGCCACAAATTGACCCGCGATCGGCTCGGATTTCACTTTACGTTTCGTTTTCGTCCGCCGGTAGAAAAGTTTTAGGGATAGTTCCGTATTTATTTGTCTCTTTTTGTCGCTGAGAGACTACACGGCGGAGCCCAAGCAAGTGAGCGAAGATGGTGGATTTCGGCTGGTGAGTGTCTACCGAGCGCATGTTTATCGGTAAGGAAGTCGTGGTTTGTTGGGGGGTATTTTTTAAATCTCCGGTTCTGGTGAATGAAATTCCACATAATGTGCATTAAGCGTAATTTTTCCACGTGTCTTTATTTAATGTTAATCCCGGCATTAACACACAAACGATACGTTGGCGATGAAAACAGTGTAACGTGAGGCGCATGGCAGCCCCCTCAGCTCCACCATTGAGGGAATGAGGGAGATTTGAAAAGCTGTACGGGAGCTTTCTCCGCCTTTAGCAACTAGTTGGGAAAATTATCCGGCCTTTTAAAAACAACTCCCGAGTTTTGTATAAACACAACCGTTCAGATATTTTAAAAGTTTGTTTGTAAATCTCGTAAATTTGCTGCTCGGTCTCGAGTGCAGTGGTGTGTGAGTTAAAGTGCCCCCCAGAACAAAGCAGCAGCACATGGGGCAGCTCTAGGCCGCGCGTTTTAGCTTAGCTCACTTTAGCCTAGCCGCGTGAAACTTAAAGAGTACTTTTGCGTGGGTAATTCACAAACACGACATTATTTAGAGTGGGTCATCCCGGGTAGACGGAGTTAAGGAGGCCGATCCAGTGGGGCAGATGTGCCGTTAGTTTATTTTTTAAACGTGTAGCTCGTTTGTTGTTGGCTATCAAGCTAGCCCAGTGTCGTCAAACTCAATCCCAGTTTTATTAGCTCACGAAGCTGAAATAAAAATAAGATAATAGGTTTTTAACTGGAAACGACATGGCTTCTTGTTGGGAGATTTGTAAAAGTGTGGTTTGCCATGTTTTCTTGAAGCTAACGGCAGCTTGCTAAGCTAGCTGCTGTGTGCTGCTAGCTAGCTAGCCCGTGCTCCTACAGGGACGGGGTATGCCTTATTTTCAGTAACGTCCGAAACCGCGAGCCACGCTCCTCCCTTTAAACAGATAACACGCCACATGCTCATTTTTCAGTGTGTAGCAGCACATTTGAGTTTAACTTGGTTGGTTTTAAAGTCGTTTATGCTAAGGTTGGCGCACTTCGAGGCGCCATGTTAAAGAAGGTGGGGGAGGGGTGAACAACAGTGTGCAGTGCGCAGGCGCCGCTGTGTCGCAGGGAACGCGGGCCGCAGGTTGTGTACTCATTCATGTTTTCAGGGACCTCGTGCTGCTGTAATAAACCATAACATCGTGTCTCAAAAACAATCTCGCGTAATTATCAGTTAACCAGTGATGGTGATGCACCGTTCTGAGGGTTAGAGATGCAAAATATTTAGGGTTTGATTACAAAAATAGGTTCCACGTGCGCACGCAACAACCGTGCACATTTAACTTGTTGCAATAACTGAAGTCGCATTTTCTGCGTTAATAAGCTTCGTTTTGTTTTCTGCTTTCAGATTCACCACGAGGTCCAAGACTCCAAAACAAAGCTGCATCATGGAGCAGTGTGACCATCTTCCCTGTGGCGTTGTAGGGCAGTGATGCTCTAATCCGTCTGTGTATTGTCAAAGTGCTTACAGTGCAGGTAGTACGATGTAATACCTACTGCAGTGGAGGCACTTACAGCAATACCCAGACACTGGTGTACGCACTCCTTTGATGTTACATGTCAATTTTGAAGTACTGTCTTTGTGCTAAGGTGCATCTAGTGCAGATAGTGAAATAGACTAGCACCTACTGCCCTAAGTGCTCCTTCTGGCATAAGGGGCTGTGATAATGCGCCACCAGACCATTTTTTAATTTCCAATTGGGCTCAAATATCTTGCAGTTCTCTGCTAGTTTTGCATAGTTGCACTACAAGAATAGATGAGTTGTGCAAATCTATGCAAAACTGATGGTGGCCTGCTTGCTTCCACCTGTTTACATATATTTTTTTTTTTTTGGTTTTGGGGGTGTCACATCAAACACAACCTGATTGTATGATACAATTGTGTGTGTTTTTTGGAGAACCAGCATGTGTGCCAGTGACCTCAGTTTCAGTGGTACTAAAGTGCTTATAGTGCAGGTAGTGTCGTTTCCTATCTACTGCAATGTGAGCACTTGAAGTACTTCTAACTGCATCTTTCTGGAGGCAGACATGTAAATGAAAAAACAGAATCACCATCGACAGGTCTGTTGATCGTCACTTGGTCAGTTTTGCTGGTTTGCATTCAGCTTTAACTGATGTTTGCTGTGCAAATCCATGCAAAACTGATGAGGTTGATGAGCTGTGTTCATCAACATTAGTTTTTCATCTTTCCTGTGTGGTGGGTCTTGAATGTTTGGAGATGTCCCTTTCTGTGCAGGTGGGGATCAGTAGCAATGCTGTAATCCAGGAGGTATTGCACTTGTCCCGGCCTGTGTAGGAGTGAGGAGATGAAGCTCACCTGGATGTTGACCTGACTTTAAAGCTCTGAGCTACATATCTTAATGTATTTTTATAGGGTTGTTGTGATTACTAATGTTTTGAAATGTGTTGCTTGTAATGTTGCTTGAAATATATATATATAAAAAAACTTAATACTCTTCCTGTGTAATTTTATTCTAATCTCAGTTAATTGCCCTGTAGTTTCAGGTATCTTGCATGTTTTATTACATCTCAGCTGGGGATTTAATGGATACTTTCGAGAAGGTTTTAAATTGTTATTTCACTTTTTTGTCACTTTTTACAAGAGGAAAAAAATGTGAGGGGTTATTTTATGGGTGATATCAATCAACCTTTTTACAGCCAACTTTTTAATTCCTTCTATGCTATGCAATCTGATTGAACCATTTACCAATATTCTACTAAGTGGTGTCACGCTGACTGCTTTTTGCCACCACATGAAATGTATTATGTTGGCCTGCTGGGTTTATGAGCTGCATATTTTAATCCTGTAACATAAGTCCAGTTTTTAGTCTGCAAAGCTCCCCAGACACACATCACATCCCTGAGTGTTGGTGGTTTTATCACAGCAGTCCACATTTAAGAGCACTGCTGCTGATAAAGGAAACAATGGATGGTGTACTTGTGCATTGGTTTCAGGCACTAGGACTTGAGTGTCACCAGAAACTATAAAAAAGTTCAAGTATGATTTATAATTCCCAAATCACATGGCTTGGTTTTGGTTATTTGCAAACAAGTCATGGTCACATTAAAGATCCTGTGTGTGTCCTTGTGCAAACTTGTGATCAGCACCATGGAAACAAGCTGCAATATTAACTTTTGAATTTGTGAAAAATGAAATCCTATGCATTCAAGATTCAGGTTTATTTTCATATACATCTTGGTAACAGTGGTTACACCATTTGAAAACATTTGTAGTTGTCAGTCCTTCCACAATATAGAAAAGTATAAAGACAGTATGACTTTATATTCATAGTGTGTGCAGTAGGCTATATACATATATGCTTTATTATGCAATAAAGGAAGTGAAATAAGAGCAGCAATGTTATGATGACGTTATAAAATGAAAAAATTGCATTATTGCACAGTTGAGCAATAATAATTTAGCTGTGTCATTCTTACTTTTCAGAGTGAACATAATGAAACTGGCAGCTGTCTTTAGACTAAGAATGTGACTAAAAAAGATTCCCAATGTCAGTGTTATTTAAAGAAATCAGGTGTAATATAAGGGATTTTACATGTCTGTAAATCCCCTAAAAACATACAATATGAGCTCCTTTCAAGATGAACTTCAAAATAAAAATTGCAAATCCCTTTTGCGGTGATTTAACAAAAGTAACTGTTTATACAGTACTTTAACGAAATTCAATATATTAAAAGAGAAAAAACAATAAATGCAAATGGAAGAAGATAAAATAAAACAGGGAGAACTCCAGAGGCAAAAAAAAAGAAAACAGTTGAGCGTCTGAGGTTAAAAATACATTTTCTATTATTATTATTATCATTATTATTCATTAAA
>OOFC01014930.1:31892-43362 GCA_900323345.1 Pseudochromis fuscus
GCAGCGGCTCGTGCAGCGGCTGCAGGTAACATGACGGTACCGCCTCTGTCGGTCCGACCAACTTGGATAACATGCTGCTCCCAAACAGAGAAGAAGTCACAGCGCCACAACTTTGTGTCTGGATTTAAAGGTTTTACCCGGAGCGTGGTCTCCTCCACTGGAACAAACACTCACCACATGGTCGACGCTCAACCCTGAATCCTCAAATGTGGACTCACCTGATACCTGGTCTCTTGGTTTAGGAGAAACTTCCTAACATCTTCTTTTTCATTAAGCCGGGACCTTTTTTTCTGAATCATTATTAAAATGGATGTGTTGTGGAGCATTCTCCTCCTGACGTGTTTCTGTGGAGCAGGACTCGGAGGTCCAAACAAATGCGACGAAGTGCGCAAAGTTTTCCAACTCAGGCAAATTGGACCCAGTCAGTTACTGCCTTTAAGTCCAAGACCAGGTACGTGGAGAGTTCTGAGAGTACTGCAAACTGTGATGTCTTCATTTTACATCTTCATAGCAACCAATCAACATGTCAACCCACTGATTGGGAGCAATTTAACACAACACCCTCCCGTGGAGCTGTTAACCGGTCATTTTCTTCTTCTTTGTAGTTCCACAAACACACATTTTGAAACACATTCACAGGGTGTGGGTGCAGTTATGATAATGATACAGACAGTGGGACAGGAGGACGTAAAGCTGATCACTGCAGCTTTATTTTGTTTGTGTCTATTACATCATCTCATTTCAGGGAAATTTTGTCTTCAGTTGAATGAATACAACTCAGATGCTGGGTTGTTTTAACCTGGAACTGGGTAAATATTGGACTAACTACATGCCGGGTTAAATTTAACCAGTAATGTGGGCTGTTTTTACCTAGAAGTTTTATTGTTTTTACACATGTTATTATGTTTTATTGTTTTTACCAACGTGATATTGTTTTTTTTAACCATTTTATTGTTTTAATTCAACATTTTGTTGTTTTTTCAAACTTTTTTGTTTTTGTTTTTACATTTTATAGCTTTTGTAACATTGTACTTTTTTTTACTCAATATCTGGTTGATTTATTATTGAACATTTTATTATTTTTATTGTTTTTTTTCAAGTGAACCCTTTTCATTGTTTTACCAATATTTAATTAGCCTATTTTACCCAACATTTTGTTGGTTTTACTCAACATTTATTTTTTTTTGTATTATTTTTACCCAACATTTTATTGTTTTTACCCATCTTGCTGGGTTAAATTAACCCAGCATGTAGTTAGTCCAGTATTTATCCAGTTCTGGGTTCAAACAACCCAGCATTGTTTAGTGTGCATTCTTGTGTTAGAGTCGTATCAAATCATTGGCTGTGTGTCAGGTTCATAGTGAATGTTACTCCCATCTTAAGCCTGTCATGATGAGTCACAGGCACAGGTCAGGATGGGTTAGGATGTAGGTGCACCTCTGGTATAAAGCATTTTTTTTTGGTAAAATGAGCAACTGAAGCTGAGATTATTTGTTGGTTGTGATGAAAAAGAACCTCAGCTCTCCTCCCTCGGGTGTTTACAGCAGATAAGTGGCCGGCAGGGATAAACATGAATTATTTTGTGTAAAGTTAGGTAAACTAGGCTTTACTTAACTTTCTGAACGCCACCCATGATAATTTGGTACAAGATTTGAGTGGAGAATTATGGGTGTGGATATTTCATGTAGGCTGTCATTGACTGGATGGCTCTGTTGCTGCTCGCTGGGCTCTTCTTGGAAAAGTAAATCTTAACGGTGTTGACTGCCATCCTGCCACAAACTGCTCCCTATAAACTTCATCACCACATCCCCCCCGCTGCTGCTGCTGCAAGGTAACACATTCAATGGACAGAAAACCCTCAAATACCTCCTAAACCTCTAAATAACCCTTATAATGCCATCACCGCTCCTGCTCCCCTGAATGTGGCTGCGTGGATTTAAGTGTCTGATTGCAGAGTAGTTTTCTGTGTGCAGTGTCAGCATCCTGTAGTTTAAGCAGTGATAAGCTCCTAACTCAGTAGCTGCTAACCTTGAAGAAACAGTTGCTACTGTTTAAAACGCCACCGCCGGCCGCTGACCTTTGTGGCAGCTGCAAGGTTTAGCCAGATGTAAATCGTTTCCCTGATGGATTCTGATTAATGCACTGAAATACATCAGATATTGGGATGGAAGATAAGCGAGTAGTGTAGTCGATGTTTAGAAGTTATCTATAATTGAGTCGAGGTTTGTGAAAAATAGCCTCCAGAAATTTCAGGAATCTGAACGAGAGCTGTTTCCATGTCTGAGGCTGTCGGCCTGATAAGAGCCGCCTTCAGTTTAGGTCAGAACGCAGCATGTCAGAGGTCCATCACCTCGGCTGAAAAATGCCGCTGCCTGTTGTGCTGGAAGTGGAAATAGTTCTGGGAAGCATTTAGGTTAAAAAAGCAGGACCTGGGGCACCTTCATGTTGTCTTATCTGCACGACTTTGAATTCCTCCACGTGTGCCATCGCCTGCTCTGCTCCCTCCTCACTCCTGAACCACGCAGGGAACTGATAGCGTCTCTGGCAACAGCTCCTCTGCACACTCTGCCCAGGCATGTCAGGCAGGCTGCTGCACAGTTTTGGGTCGCTTTCAAGATCTTTAGATTGTCCCGTATGCTTCATGCAGATTGCTTGTATTTGTTCATAGTGGAAAATTCACAGACATCAGTTGAAGGTGATGATAACGCTTTGACTCTTCCCACAGGATCTTGGTGTTTTGGTTTTCTCGCTCCACTAAAGCATTTTCAACTTGTGAACTATTAAAGACAAAAGTATTGTTTGTATTTTTTACCTGATGTTTTAGGATTGTCCACTACTATAGTGGCTTTGAAGTAATTCACATTATGAAAGTCATTGTTGTGGTTCCCAGAGGATAAAGGCGACTGACTGACTAAAGGCGACCAGGATTTTTCTTTTTTGTGCTGTGAACTGGTAAACTCAATAGATAATGGGCTGATTGACAGAGTTAGGCTCAGACCTTTATTGCAACCACTTTTCAACAACAGCATATTGATTTATTTGCCAAATATTTTAGTTTATACCCATTTACCTGCAAAACTTAGCATTCTCTTAAGTGTCCTCTCTACTTTGTGGTTTAACATCATGGACTGTATATAAAGCTACATGAAGCTAACGTGATGTCATCCGATGGTTTGTGGACTCTTTGAAGCCAGGGGTTTGATACTTGAACATCGCAATGTTGGTTGTTTGGAACCAGAAGTGACCATATTTGGATATGAAGGGAGGAGTAAGGAGGCGGGTCTAACCCTGGAAAAAGAGGTCACTGCCCAATGTGTATGAGACTGGAGTTCAGGGCTGGTCTAATTGGAGAACAGAGCTGTCAGTCAAACTAACCACGCCCATAAATCAGCTTCTGTTTGAAGTGTATCTACTTAATGATGAAATTATTTTCAGATGGTCCAGCAGATCACTGATATATTAAGAGTTGACAAAATGACCATTTTTGGATCAAAGTCAGTTCGAGCTGAAGTTTTTTTGGAGCCAGCCCCCAGTGGTTGTTGGAAGTATTGCACTTCTGCTTTGGCCTCATTTTTGAGAACCAGTTGCTTGTTTCTATACAGTCTCTGCTCCTTCTGTGGTGCAGGGAAGCTTCAGGTAATATGAATCTGGTTTGGTTGTAGATGAATGTTACTCATCAGTTTGGAGACTCAGATAATACAGAAGATATTTCAGACCAGACGCTTATTCATACCTTTGGGCAGCTGAAGGTGTCAAATCCACCTGACTTACTCATCTTTAGATGTGTGAAGGGAAGTGGAGCGCACTGAGGATAGCATGTAAATCTCTAATCCTGATTTATGCCTCTAAATTTCTCTTGTTTTAGATTTGAATCACAGAGGTTAGTGATTGTTTCCATGAAAAAGGCAGGGGGTTATGTTTGAAAACTGCATGAAATTCAATAGTTAACAAATTGGAAAGTATAAACTGTGTTTCCAAGGTTTCCTAATCCAGTTTTCAAAATCTGCGTTTGCAACAAAAAACCAATATTGATATTACAAATATTCAAGTCTTATATTTCACTACATTAATGGGTCTTATTGACTTATTTTGAGTTTTTTTCCCCTCAGTTTTAATCCTAACCTAATCTTTAATGTTTTAAGAATATAACATTTAATCTCAATGACTCTCCAGGTTCAGACCTCCAGGTGTGCACGTCTAGAAACCTGACGTGCTGCACCAAAAAGATGGAGGAGAAGTACCAGGTGGCGGCTCGGAGAGACATCCAGAACCTCCTCCAGACGTCCAGCTCCAGTCTCAAGTTTCTCATATCACGCAATGTGGCTGCCTTTCAAGGTAAGTGCTTGTGTGTGTGTGTGTGTGTGTGTTTATGCATCACTGCTGTAACTTCATAAACATGTGCTGAGTGCAACTGTCATGATAATATATATGTGTAGATGGTTGTGTGTATTTCTGAGCTGGAGTATACACTTAGGGTTTGTGTGGGTGCTGGGAAAACAGTCGATGAGTCAGAGTGAGTGTGTGTACATATATGTGTGTGTGTGTGTGTGTGTGTGTAGGACTTCACTTCAGAGCAAACAGAGCTCGGTCTGTCCCCCTTCCAGATCTACCACTACCATCTGATCTTCAGATTAGACAGGTTAGAGTCTCGGGAGGCCGTCTGTAGGGGTAAACCTCAGTCAGGGATCTGTACTGAAGCTTTTACTAAAGGCTTCACTTCCTGTGTGAGGTGTCCTGCCAGAGGGGATCCCGATTATAAATGAAAAAGGCACACACCCTCATATTTAGACTATTTGAAAACTCCTCATAGTCTCATTTTAAACCACTTGACGTGGACATCCATCTCTGCCTTTGTTTTCCCATTCTTCTCCATCCTTTCACTCAGCAATGACGTACAGGTACCAACACGTCTCCCTCTCTCTGTGTGCTCCTCCTGCCCACTGTGGGATGTGTCTCCTCCTCCAGCTGATAGCCGTCATATGATGGCTGAAACTGGTGGGCAACAAATGCAGAGCTTATGACTCGAATGTACAGTCTGAGACATATCATTAAGCCAATTCACTTTAACGATGTCTCTCAGTTTAAAGACGTGCTGTTATCCTCCTCCTCGACTCAAATGATTTATAGGAGAGTCTTGCATGATCACAGTGTTTTCACTGCGGTTTGAAGGGGCAATGCCCTGCTTGTGTCCTCAGATGTTTCATGTGTCTGTTCAGGCTCTGAAGATGAAATAATATTTGTGCTGTAGCATTTTTGACGTGTCTAGAAACTGTTTCAAAAAGTTACATACGTCATTGACATTATGGGAAGGCTGGTGTGTCTGTGGCATTCCTCTCCAAGCTGTTTACATTAGTACAGAAGATGCAAATATTTAAAAGTAAGCCACAAATATATAATTTTACGTAACTAAATATGTTTTTTTAATTTATTTTTATCAAAAGTTACTCAAAGAGGAGTAAAAAGTGAGTTGTTGGACCGTTTTTAGCAGCAGTTTGGTGATGTAGTAAACTTTGATGGCAGCCAGAAGGTCAATCTGGGATCAAAGTAAAAATTAAAGCAGATCTCACATTCATTGTCAGGAAGGACGATGGAGCCCTCTGGCACAGAGGGTTAATCTGTGGTATATTAGACTGTGTATAGAAGAGACAAAGCTAATGTGATGTCACCCATTGGTTTGTGGATTGGTGTTTGAACCATTGTCCAAATTGACCATATTTAGATATAAAGGGAGGAGCGAGGAGGCGGGTATTACTCTTGAACCTGAGGACACTGTCCAATGTGTATGAGACAGGAGGAGTTCAGGACTTGTCTCATTTGGGACCAGAGCTGTCAATCAAACCCGTTTTACTTTAACTCTTTTTGAACCCTAAAGCAGCAAATTTTCCTCTCACATTACTTGTATGAATACAGCTGCTTGACTACTCATGTTTTGACATTCACTTATTATGTAATAAGGGAGAAATTTGCACGGTATCGTGTGTGAATGCACCGTTAGACTTTGATTACACAGACAACACTTCTTTATAGTATCAAGTAGTTGCTGTTTTTTGGGAATTGGTAGAAATATTGCCACCCTGTTACAGTTTAAATGTCCAACTACTCCTTAACGTTGTCCGAACAGTCCAGGTACTGAGGGTTTCTGTTACTCAGGGCAGCAAGTCAAACAAGGCTACAGGAGCTGGTAGCTGTTTGAAAACACACTCGAAATGAGCAGCACTCACACGGTTTTGTCTGTGGAGCGGCAGCCAGCGTTCGCTCCTGCCAAACCAAACAGAGTTCCCTGTCAACATCGGCTCTCATCAGTCAACAAACATTGGCGGCTGCCTCCAACATCCAGGCTGAGCTATTCAAGTGGCAACAGACGTTCAGTCATTTAAATCTCATATTAGATTCACAGCAGCAGCAGTATGACTCCCCTGAATATTACATTTATTAAATCATTATCTTGTTTTGCTGAGCTGTGTTCAGTTTTTTTTCCTTCGAATTGCAGCCACACGAAATAAACAACAAGGAGTTATTTGGTTTTTCTCTTCTGTTCTTGATGTATTGAATGTTTTTTGGTTTTACAAAACAGATTGAAACTGCCCCTAACAACAGCAAATACTTACATTTTGAGTTTTCTGTGCAACAGACCAAACTTATATTGACATTTAGTGCTTCTTCCCAAAGCACATTTGACAATCTTCCAGATCTAAGATGAACTAATTGTTCATATTTGCATTGTTGACGTGTTTTCTTGCATCTTCACTCACTTTTTTGGTGCATTATTGTGTTTGTTGGTGCATTACCACCATCAGCGATTGGTCAGGGGAATAGTTTGAAATGTTTGCCAGTGTTGTTTTTTGTGCAGGGGTGATGCAAACAGCAAGGACACCTGCTCGTAAAATCATCTATCCTCGTTACCAGTAGTCAGAAACCAAAATGAAAAAAAAAAGAAGTGTAATACTATTGACGACCACTAGTTGCTGGCTCCAAACAACCAACACGGCCACGTTCAAATACTAAACTCCTGGTTTCATGTGAGCCCACAAACCAATGGTTTGTGGCACCACGTTAGCTTCATCTGATCCATATACAGTCGATGTCAGAAACTTACTTTTAATTGACTTCATTCTTTCAGCTGTAATCCAGACATCCTTCTCTTACTGTTGATTAGAGTGATTACTAGTTGCTGAACTATGACGTAGTTGCTGTTCATTACATCTTCAACCAAGAACTCATGAAATTTTTTTTTACTACAGCCTAAACTGATCCTCTCCACCTGTTGAATGTCGTGTGCTTTTGTATTGATGTAAATCTGTGCTGATGGAAACTAAGACTTGTTCAAATGTTGCTGCAGACTTTCTGGCTCACGGCCTATGATGTCTATTTACACACAGCCACCCACGTGGCATTGTTCTATTTAGATGCTTTAAAGAGCCTTTGTCACATGGAGAAGACTCACTGTGGCACAATATGTATGGGAAGCACGGAGGGACAGAAATGTCTGGCAGGTTCTTAGATCTTAACAGAGTGGAAAAAAAGCACTGTTTTGCTGTTCTTGTGCAGACATAAAAGAATCACAAGCCAAGCATTTAATCCGTCGTTCCTATCTGTGCACTGTTCAATGGTGCTGAATTAATAGGAGTGAATTGTTTCTTATTTATCTTGTGTGTCTGTGGGTTTTGTTGTGGATGTTTGGAGATTAGAATGGAAATGGGAAAAGGGCCAACAAGCTCACACATAAAACAAATTTTAACATTACCCCGCTGCTCTTAACACTTTTAGCGTCTGCTTCACAATTCACATCATCTCTGTGGTGCACAGGAAAGATCCACGGTTGAGTGGGTGGTGGTGGTGGTGGGTGTGCAGGAAAATGAGTCCCATAGATTTAGTCTCCTCATGATTGGCAGCCTGCACTGTAATCTGAGAGACAACAGAGAACAAGCAGAGTGTGCACTGCATCACTACCATAGACCGGAAGAAGGACGAGTTAAAAGGGGGCAGGCTAATGTGGTCATTTGTTTTGTGCAAAGCCTTCAATTAGACATCTTTATATGATGTAGCTGAAGGGAGAGAGGGGGATGTAGAAATTAAAGGAATGTAGCTGGCAAACAGTCTGAAACACTCAGGAGACCCCGAGAAATAAAATGATGCCATAAAATGCTATTTAAAATGTTTTTTCCTGGGGGACTTGATGCCCATGTTTTTGTGCTTGTAAGAGGCCACAGTTAAAAAAAAAAATCTTCAAGGGCGTCTTTTATGTAGAGAAACCACTTAATGCTTTAACATAATGAGTAACGCAAAAATGTGAAAACAAGCGCTGGAGCTGTTAATTATGAGTCGAGCTTCAAAGCACAGCTCATCCCGCAGTAATGGTTCATTACATTTTCCTCTTTTCTCTGGAGAAATCTGCCACAACATTTCAATATCCTGTCCTCGCATGAACCTGACCACTGCCAAAAGATAGCCCGGCATCTTGGATGTGGAAAAAATACAAAGAATAAAGACAAAGTTGATGGCGTACTGTCAGCAGACGGCCTCTGAGCTTTGAGTTTTTTTCCCCCCTCTCGCTCCCGGTCTGTCAGTAAGTCCCTCAGGACTGCATGTTTTCATTCACCGGTTGTGAGGTTTCTGCACTTCGTCCACACAACACACAAAAATGCAGCCCGCTGAGCACGGCTTCGGGGGAGATCTTTTTTCATCCCGAGCAGGTTTGTCTTACATCCATGGCAACCAACCTGTGCAATCCCAGCTCCCCGTGGGGCTGGAGTCAAATAAAACTCACACTGAACCCACCATGAATCAGCTGTTGAGAGAGGGAGTCTGAGGAGGGTTGACTCATAGAAAAATGGTCTGAGATCATCAGATCAAGGTAATGTCCTTCTCTGGGAGGAGGTTTGATTTGTGCTGTTAGGACAGAAGTGTAGTGCACTGTGCTGCCTGCAGAACAGAAGGATACTCCAGCTTGTGTTGATATAATCTGGAATTTGTAATAACTTCCTGCTGGTGTGGCAGTCAGCTGTATTTCAACTGAACGGGAGTCCAGTAACAACTTTAAGAACATAGACGCCTGCAGACATTAGTTTACATATTGTGTGCAGTTATATCACCTGTTAACCCTAAAAATGGTTATTATAGTAGTTTTTCTTACATGTGACCTGTCAAAATCCTATTGTAATAAATGTTCTTGCAGAGTGAACCTCTCTCATGTCTGTCTGATTATGAAGCTGCAGTCAGTTGATTTAACTTGATATAAAACTGTGTGCAAAGGTGAACATATCCACCTACCTGCACATTTTAAACCAAACAAACTATTGCTTTAAAACAATATGAAGAGATTGAATTTTGTTCTTTGAGTACAGAGTTAGAGGCTCACAGTAAATGGAGTACATTTATATTGCGCTTTCAAAAGCAACTCATTCACACATCAATGGCTACCGAGCTGCCATGCAAGGCGCTAGCCACCGTTGGAGCAACTTAGTGTTCAGTGTCTTGCCCAATGACAGTTCGACACGTGAACAGGAGGAGCTGGGGATCGAACCCAGAACCTTACGACTTATAGGTGTCCCACTCGACCACCTGAGCCACAGCCGCACAGTGATTTGCAACATCTGAGGAAAAGCTGGTCTAGTCTTCTTATTGTCACATCTAAAGCCCAGTCATTCAAACATTGTATCTCGTTTGTGTTATTGTGTTGTACCTCTTTCTGAGTCAGCTGAGACTTTTGCATTTGTTTGTTTACAGACACAAAGGGTTAATCACTGAGCATAAGAGGTGTTGATATGAGGATATGAGCCAGGCTACCAGATCGTCTGTGGCTTCAGTCGCCGTGCTAAGCTAATCATAGTCTGACTCCATGCTTGAACCAGTTTTACAGTGGGTTTGATCTTCTCCTGCATGATAAAAAGAAACCCTGTGTTTTCATGAAAATGTTAAACTATTCCTTTTAAAATAATTGATGCTGCTTTTATTGGAGATCCACTGATTTCACAGCAAACCTGAAGTCGTTAATACATTTGAACATAAAACTGTAGTAAAATGAATTTTGGTGACCGTCTGAAAGCCTCCTGTGATACAACAAACCCACGTGGTCAGCTGGATGAGACGGGCTGTGATAAACTGAATGCTCCTGTTTCCTGAATGTCTGTGGCATGAAGCTGCTGTGACCATTAACACCCTGTGGCTTGTGGTCTTCCTTCCAGTCAGTGTGTCATTTTGGTTTCTAGCCTGGTAAGAAGAAAAAAAAAGTTCTGGTCAACATGAGACACAGGAATCCACAGCAGACACAGCCTTTGCTTTTTTTTCCTGCTTTGCTTCTAATTGTGAGAGCTACTGTTTAGTCAGGGACACCAGTGGAGCTGATGAATCCAGGATTAACCAGACAGTGTTGACTGCTGGTGTCTCTGAAGTGGAGAGCCAGCCTGTTGTTCTCAGGACTTGTAATTTGCACTCATAAATGCTAATTGTGTTTCTGTTTACCAGCTTTTAGAGGATTCACTGCCCATCTTTTACTCTTTGAATTGAAAAAGCTCCAGTGTTTATTTGCAGAGGCCCCACAGCTCGACTGAGAGGAGACAACAATCAGCTTTCAAATTAACACCACCTCACTCTGAGCCAGACAAGGGGTCCTCAGTAGGAGGAAAGTAAAACTGTTTTGATTGATGTTGATTAGACACGTTGTGGATGTTTTTCGTTGTAGGGATTTGGTTTTAGTGCATAAATTCTGGTTAATTCATGTAAAGTCACCACTCAGTCGGCATCATCCTGGGTTTGCTATGAAAGATTATTTTAAATTTGATTGAACAAGACACAAAATATATTGTTTATCTGCCAATTGGAAAGTTCAACCAAATTTTGACCTCTAAATATTGGCCATGTTGGTTGTTCAGAGCCACTGAGGAGGCCTCACTCTTGAAACTGAGGAAGCCCCCCACTGTGGATGAGACTGGAGTTCAGGGCAGGTCTCATTGGAGAAGAGATCTGTCAATCAAACAGAGTATGCTCCTAAATCTTCCTCTTCTTGAAGCCTAGTATCTACTTAAAGATTAAATGATTTTCAGATGGACCAACAGATCACTGAGAAGAAGAGTTGACTTTAGCTCATGACATCAGAATGACTCGTGGGAAATATATTGATTGAATATTTCAGGACTCAAAATAATGGTTTTTGAATTGAAGTCAATTAGAGCCAGCATCTAGTGGCCTTTGGGTGGTATTACACTTTCTTATACTTTCAGTGTCCATTCCTCTACAGCAGGGGTCCCCAATCCTGGTCCTCGAGGGCCGCTGTCCTGCATGTTTTAGATGTGTCCCTCTTCCAACACACCTGATTCAAATGATCAGGATCGTTATCAGGCTTCTGCAGAGCTTGATGATGAGCTGATCATTTGAATCAGGTGTTGGAAGAGGGACACATCTAAAACATGCAGGATAGCGGCCCTCGAGGACCAGGATTGAGGACCCCTGCTCTATACAGTCTATGCGCTGT
>OOFC01014930.1:43382-58623 GCA_900323345.1 Pseudochromis fuscus
ACTCGTGGGAAATATATTGATTGAGTATTTCAGGACTCAAAATAATGGTTTTTGAATTGAAGTCAATTAGAGCCAGCATCTAGTGGCCTTTGGGTGGTATTACACTTTCTTATACTTTCAGTGTCCATACAGTCTATGCGCTGTACTAATATTGAAGGGTTTCCATACCAGGGTTGATTGCAGCTGGGGCTTATTTTTAACAGCTTCAGCCCAATTTTACATTTATTTATCTTTGAATAAAGTATCTTCTATTCTGTAATGAGTAGAGAATTTTTATTGTCCCACTTAATCCTTTACACACACAAAAAACCTTTTGAGATGTATGATTTTCTTTGTTTACATATTCTACATTCAGATGTGAGTAATTCTTTGATAGTTGCCTGTAGGTGTTTTGCTTGACTTCAGGAACTGAAAAGCCTTAATTTGGCTCATTATTTATATCACTGTTGAATCTGTTTAGATGATTAACAAACTGTGACTTTCTCATGTAATGTGCTTTGAGTTGTTGAAAGCCTGGTGAGAGTCTATAAGCCCCACTAGTATCCCCTAGAGGCGAGGTTGGATTACCAATTGGACAAATTCCCTGGGGCCCCCAGGTCCTTAGGAGCTTCCAACTCCCATATTCATCAAGTTTGTTTGGGCCTGAAGGCAGGAGCTGCATTATTTTCTTTAGCCATCTTTAGACCCCCGAGCAAGTAAAAAATATAACAGCCAAAACACAACTTGTATTTATTAAAAAAAGGTTGGTTAAGGCTGAAATTTGTCAGCCTCTGCCTCCCTTAAGTAAATAAAATATATGCATCCATTTTTCCCTGTTAGTAAAGGACATTTACAATTTAGTCTTCACTTAGCGCACAGTCAATTCTGCTTTAAAAACCTGGTGTCGTCTTTTAAATTTAATTTGTTGGACGTGCATAGTGCAGCTTCTGGCCTGTTTGGATAATAACTCTTTACTCTTTCCCAGACGTGCATTGAGGACAAACACACTGCTCCTATCCTTCATTGTTCCTGTGCGATTACCAGAGCTCTCTTTAAGGGACATTGTGTAAAAAAGTGTTAAGAAAGCAGCCACCCTACTGAACTAACTGCCCCGTTGCAATCCACATTTCTCAAAGAATCTCAAGTTTAAAACAATAATTTCTTCCCCAGGACAGATACAGTGCTGCGACTGGCCCTGAGCAGCACTGTATCACTCACTACAGTAACACAGTGTTCGCTTCCAGTAAAGTTTCTATGTTGGTCACAAATTGGCTGCTCGCCTCAGTCGGGGAAAATATGCTGCTTTTTATAGGACTCCGCATTTTAGGATCTTTTGTGTTGAAAATGAACATTCCTCATGTTACTTTGAAAACCACCAGTCCTCACAGAAAAACTGCTGTTTGTTTTTCTATGGCACGAAATCTGTGACTGATAGGACAATATAAGAAGCAGAAGAGCTCAGTTTTACATATTTCTGAGGGTAGTCCACAAAATACCCTTAAAGCTGTTGGTGGTTTGCCTCAACCACTTTAGTCCAGACCAAACTATATTAACAACTATAGAATTGATTTATCCTGAAATTTATCCTGAAATTGTTCATATGTACATGTTCCTTTCTGATCAGTTTTCACCATAAACTGTTTATAGAATGGACGAAGCTAACGTCCTGTCACCTGTTGGTTTGTGGACTCACATTTTGAAGCCATGAGCCATAATTAAAGTCAATTGGAGCCAGAGGTTTTTTTTTTGTAGCCAGCCTCTAGTGGCCATCAGTGGTATTGCATTTTTTTGCACTTCTGCATTGGCCTAATTTTTGAGACCAGGTTGTTTTGTACATTTCTATATACAGTCTATGGTTTTGACTCATCTTTTAAAATGTCTCCTAATCAGCTGAATGAAAAGGGGATGTTTGTAGCTCCTGGATGACGAATGACTTAGACAATGCTGTGACTTCCCCTCTGGTGTCAAGGTTGACATATGAAAAAAATTTAACAGCAACCCACCCAAACACTGCAGAGACAGTTCACGTAACACCACAAATAACTGTGGCAATCCCTTCACTTTTCATCCAGTCCCATCTCCAGACCCATTTATTCATTACTTTGCTTTACAGCTAAATTCCTGTAGGACTAATGACATTCCTGTGAGCATCAACTGCACTTTGCGCACATAGGTAAATGATACTGTGCTGACATGTTAAATTAAAGGGGACCATTATAAATACCATGCCTGCTTAGCACGGCCATGTTAGCATTTTTATTATGAGTGTGTTGATGTTTACCTCAAAGCACTCCTGTGCCGTACACTCTGAATCTTTTTTTTTGCGCAACAGGGGCAAACTATTACAAGAAGGATACTCTCAGATCTTTCTGTCAAACATAAGAAGCCACAAGTGTATCCTTTCATGTGGGGACTGAAAGATTTGAAGGTTTAATTTTGAGCAAAAAGCCTGGTTCTGGTGGTACTCAGCCTCGCAGACCTTGCAGGATGAATGTGTGATGAACTCTTGCATAAACAGAATATATTGAGTGTAGATTTCATAGGTTAATTCTCACAACTGGTTTTCAAATCTTTTCCAACCTGCGCTCAGCCTCTTTGTGTGGGATCTTTTTATTTAGCAGACTCTTTGTCCACCAGGTCTACAGCCATCCTTTCTTTGTTGTCAGTTTTACAAGAGGAGCGTTAGTGTGCGTCTGTGTGTGTGTATACGTATGTGTGTGTGTATGTGTGTATGTCAGCCATCGCAGGGGCCTCTACTCGAGATTCCCACAGAATTTGAGCTTGGCTTTGTGATTCAAGGCTGGACAGTTGATCCAGGGGAGGACAGAGGGTGAAAAAGAATGCGAAGAAGAAGAATGACCGAGTGAAGGAGAGAAAGTTGGGAGGATGCCAGATTCTATTGAAAGTCTTTGCACAGTGTTTGAAGTCAGAGGATGAGGATTTAGAGGGAAGCAGGATTATTCAGAGTCAATACCCTTCAACAATCCAGGCGTTTGGGCTGCGGCAACGAAACAATGTCAGACTAACTGTGGCTGTTTCTCCCCCTCTGTCATCTATCGCAGCTCCTGTGTGAGACGGGCTGGTTAGACGGCACTCTTCTAATCTTGGTACCTTTCTTTGTACTTGCAGGATTTGCTTCACTTTTTGGTGAATACATGTTAGAGTTAAGTAAGAGATTGACACCACTGTTACATCTGCCACTTATATATGGAGCTACAATCAGCAGCTGAGCAGAAAGACTGGAATCAGAGAAACAAAATCTGCCCATCAGACACTTTTAAGTTCAACAGTTAGTCTGGATTTACATTTTGAAACCAGGAGGTTGGTATTTGAATGTGGCCATGTTGGTTGTTTGGAGCCAGTGAGGAGGGCACTGTCCAATGTGCATGAGACTCAGATGCTGCTCTCATTGGATAGAGCAGACCTGTTAATCACACTAACCCCGGTCCTAAATCTTCCTCTTTTTGAAACCTAATATCTACTTACTGATTTTCAGATGAACCACCAGATCACTGAGAAGAGTTGACTTTAGTTAATGACATCAGAATGACTTGTGGGAAAAAAATTGACTGGCTCCACTTGACTTTAATTAAAAAATGGTAATTTTTCAAGCATGAAATACTCGGCATTTAGTGGCCATCGGTGGTACTGCACTTGCACATTAGCCTGATTTTTGAGACCTTGTTGTTTCGGACATCTCTATATACAGGAGGTCAATGACTTTTGTTCCTACGGTGCAATATAAGTTGATTTTTGCTGTAAACCAGAATTAACCCTTTTTAAACCTAATTAACCTTTTTGCCGGCATTACCCTGAGATTAGTCGTACCCTGAACGACGGCTTCCCAGAAAGATCAACAACATTCAACATTTTTGCCTACGTCTTGTCATGACATGCTCGTGGAAGCTGCTTGCATTCTGGGTAAATTTGCCTAGATAAATAAACACAAGCACATGTACCAGTATAGCAGTCTGTTCCATCTGGGTGTATGAATTATGTGGACCAGTACAGCAGCGTACAACTGGTGAATGTAAACAAAGCTGTCTTCCTCGTATAGCGCCAAACAAATATGTATTTGTCCGCTCCGCTTTCCAGCTAGTTCTCACGCAAAATTTGTTTTAACGTCACAAACGTCGTACGTCGGAATGATGGAGCAAGACTTCCTTCATACATTTATGGGAGGTGATGAGGTAACCAGGAAACATCGTAGCTCAAGGATGTCGTAAATCGCTCCATGTACAGTCCAACAAAGCAAACGGAGAGGAGTAGGAGAAAATTCATAACCAAGGTTGCTTCTTAATAGATTTTTTTGAAAATCTTTACACACATGCAGGGTGATAACATCTACAATCTGAAACATTTTGGTGGAGAACAGTCATGAATTATGCCTTGGTGGAGGTTTGTGTTCTGAGTGCTTTCTAGTGTGAACATGTTTTCATTTGCCTAGTCTGTGGGATCTCGTACTGTAGCTCGATCTCTTCCCTTTCTCACCGGTATTGTAGTTTTAGCTTTAGTCTTTTGAACCACAGAAACCTAAAGTATGTAAACTGCGGTTTTATTGTGTCTTTTTCCATAAATAACTGTGTAATACCAGACATCCTCGTTTGACATTCCAATAGAAACCCTCAAGTGCTTTTACAGTGTCAGACGAGAAGCTAATTACCGACTCTCCTCCATTGTGCGAGTGTGCGTTCAGTTTAGTGCTGCTCAGGATCCATTACAGTTGACACACTTCTTTAAATCTTGGACTGTTACTCTGTCCCTGAAGTGGACGTGAGCAGTCACACATGCACGCTGACTTCTCTGTCTTACAGTTTGTCTCCACACACTGCGCTGCAGCCACTCACTGCATAGAGATGAGCCCTAAAAATACACACACTTGTCAGCACTTTGCGTTGTCTCCTGTGTGCCCGTTTGAAATGGAGATTTATGGCTGCTGGCTGTTGTCTTCAGGCCATTTTTCTAGATTAGATGATACAGCACACTGCTAAACAGGAACTATTTGTGACAGGTTTTTTTTCCCCTATACCTTTTTTAGAGGTTTACACAGTGTGGAGCAGTGTGCAGACCAGCAGGGTAATGCTCCAGTGTGATGTTTGTGCAGGAGAGTTGACTGTGCAGCTAAAAAAAAAAACGTACAACACTTAGCAGTGTACAGCAGAGACTGAGCTGACACTCACAACTTCCCACCCAAACCATGTTACTTTGATTTGGTGGTATGTTAAGTGAACGGTTTTGGCCATAATGGGCTCTTTTTCTGGAAGTGGCTCTCAAGTTAAACCAGGATTCTTTAAATAATTTAGATGTCCAGCTCAAGGGTAAACCAGACACAAATTAGGGCTGTACTCTGGTACATCAGAACATCGGACTGAGGAAAAATAACTTTCTATAGCTGAAGCTAAAATGAAGTTTCACCACGAACTCACTGCAGCTTTAATGAAAACATCTTTTTTTTTTTTCTGCAGCTGACTTGGAGTCATTTCTTTGGATTGTTCCTCTGTTTCACTGTTGTTTTGAGAAGACAAATCACTTTTTCTGTCTGTCAGATGGAAGTAAGTAAGGAAAGAGTCCTCAGGGATTAGGCTGTAGTCATCAGGGCGATGAAATCCTAAACACTGCAACACACCAAGCCTCCACTGTCTTCTCCACCACCCCCCACCCCCCCTTCCTGTCCGTCTCCTGTACAGAGCAGATATAATGGCATAATTGTTCTGCTTATCATTAGTATCCTGGCATGAGTGACAAATGAATGTTGTTTTTACTGCTGGGAGTCCAGCAGATGATGAGCTGTTCACTACAGCTGATAAGACTGTCTAATAGAAACATTTAATCCCCCTCTGATTAGCCCTGTGGAGATATTGTTTTCTTTAGTTCATTCAGATTCAGACATAATTGAGATTTTCTTTTCTATCAGGACTTTTTACTCTTCTTTTCATGTTCATGTGATAGATTGTACATGCATGTGCCACAGTGTAAGAAGCTTTTTCAAAAACTTGGCCATTGAATTAATTAAGTGTGTGTATATATAAGGTGCTTCCAAATATACACACAATATAAGAGCACAACTGTAATGTGTTGTGGTAAAAAAGTGTTTGTAGTAGTGATGAAGCCAAGTAAAGAAGGCGATGTACTTTATGTTTTCTGGGTCTGGATCACAGACCATATATAGAATGGACTAAACTAACTTCACATCACCTGCTGGTTTGTGGACTCACGTTTTGAAGGCAGGAGTTTTGAATTTGACCGTGGTATTGTTGGTTGTTTGGAGCCAGAAGTGACCATATTTGGATATGAAGGCAGAAGAGAGGAGGTGGGTCTGACCCTTGAACCCGAGGACACTGTCCAATGTGCATGAGACTGGAGTTCACATCTGATCTCATTGGAGAACAGAGCTGTCAGTCAAAAACTATCCCCACCCCTAAACCTTCCTCTTCTTGAGAACTATTATCAACTTAATGATGAAATGATTTTCAGATGGACCAGATCACTGAGAAGAAGAGTTGACGTAAAGTAATGACATCAGAATGACTTGTGGAAAAACTGTATTTCAGGATTGAAAATGACCATGTTTGAATTGAAGTCAGTTGGAGTCAGAGTTGTTTGGACCCAGCATCTAGTGGCACTTCTGTCTGTAGCTACCACAAATGCTTATTTGATGTTCACAATTCTTTCTAAATCTAAGGGTTCACTTTTTTAAGAGTGACATAAAAGATTATAATCATGTGTCATCAGCTGAGACACTGCATGCCTGTACTTGTGACTTGGGTAGATACACTGCATTAATCTGCAAAGGAAAATTCATTTGTCCAGTAGCAAAATAAAGTAATTAAATAAAATATTTTGGTCCTAACTTAAGAATAGGTTATTCAGTTAATAAAAAGTCACTACTGAAAAGTCTATCTGCCATTAGTGAAGGTGTGTAGTAGGTGAGTCGTCCCCTGCAGCAGCTCTCCTGCTCAAGATGTTTTGAAGTGGATGACCAGTGTTTTTCCAATTTTTTTTTTTTCCGAAGGTTTCAGCAACTTTTTTTTCTTGCTCCTGGAAAATGCTTATTGTAATAAGACGCTCATTAATAACACGACAGCTCCTCTTTTGTAGGAAAGTCAACAGGGTGAAATTACTCAGCTCCTCAGACCCTTGAACCTAATGTTCCATATCATCTTTATATATAAATCTAATGTAATTATCCAGTTCAATGGAGTAATCACTGGCGTGCTGCGTGCATTAGGCGCTCTTTTCAGGCTCATGACAGCCCTGTTGGCTCCTTCACTGGCATCTAACAGCTCCCGGAGGCCAGCCGCAGGAAACCCTTAACAGCCTCACACAGAGCCACCTTTGAAAGCTAATGAAAGCTTTATTATGATATTATTATTTTCACTCTGGCTCCTAAAGCGGTGGCAGCTTGCTCTCCCTCTCACTGTGGCTGGATGTATGTGTGTGCGCTGAAAATCTTTACAAGTCAACGTGTGCTAAACCTGACGTGTGTTTCTACATGTGGAGCATTTATGAAGGGATATTTGACCTACACCTACCACACACACACACACACACACACACACACACACACACACACACATTACACTGTCTTACATTTATTACCTGGAGACATACCATACCTCTTTGTTCTAAAATTTAATCGTTAATCTTTTTAGGACTTCCTTTAGGACCCCAGAAGGAGACGCACGTCCCCACAATATGACTGTGTAAACAGATTTATGTCCTCGCAACATGAGTAATACAAATACATGCACACACACAGACACACACACTTCCCTACAAGAAGCACTTGTGCCCCACTTTATTGACCCTCTCTGCTTCTTTTCCTGAACGGCATATTAAAGGCTATGTTCACAGCGGAGCTCTGTGCTCTTTGAAGTGCTCAAGAGCTGCAACAGATCCTCAAATATTGACTTTTAAGCCTTCTGGAGGAGAGAGAGGGAGAGAGCGAAATGAGACGGACAGACAGAGGGAAGTGTCTTTTGTTGTAGCTCAGGTGGGCGTCGTCAGATTTATGACAGGGCGGCTAAATTTGCTTTGGCTAAATATGTGTTTGTCAGCTGCTAATGTATGAGGCGAGGAGCGTGTTTATTGATGTGGAGGAGGAAGTACACAGAGATAAGAAGGCTGATGGTAAGCTGAGCCTGACTCCATGTGGGCAAAGTAGATTAAAATGACTTAATTTATCCTGGCGTCATTTGCCTCTGCTTCTCTCCCTTCTCCATTTCTTTTCCTTTTCCTCTTCCTCATCTCTCATGCACAGTTTTTAACTAAATAAATCACGGTTCACCCCCCTCTGCTCTTTTCTGAGAAACCCTGAGCCAGAGAAAACTTCTGTAACACCTCTGAGCAGGCGACTGTTTTCAGTTTTAAACAATGCCCCCTTTATTGAAACTGAAGACAGAAGGAGAAAGAAAACATCTCGGGGCTTTTCAACTTTTTTCAGGAGCCTTTCTCTGCAGGTCAGAGTGGTCGCTGTGTTGGTGTTTGCGGTGCTGCTGTTGGCAAGTTACAAACCAGCTGATCGACAATCCAGACGGTCAAAATGTATTTTAGAAAAACATTATGATATGAGATATTTTAATACAGCCAGGCCAGATTTGGACTTCTGTGCCTCTTTCTCTCTCCCTCATGCAAACATGCTTGCACATGTCCTCTCACATACAAACACACACATACATGAAAGCCCCTGTTTTACTCTGTGGTTTGTTTGTAAGTCAGATTGGTCACGTACGCCCAGCTCACTCACGTACACTCAATAACACTTTGTACTTCACTTCAATCTCTTGCTGAATCAGGGCACTCTTCCAGACTCTGTGTGCACATCTTGATGCAAACTCTGATTAATTTGGCTTTCTTGTCACTCTTCTGAGATTTCACATGTTCGTTTGTTTTTTGAGCATCCAACTCCTTTGTCCTCCACTACACCCTAAAAAATGGTGGGTCGTTTAATCTAAAACCGGGTCAATATTGAATTAATTCCATGCTGGGTTGGTTTAACCCGGTAAGATGGGTGTAAAAACCTCAAAATTGTGGACAATATTGTGGAAAAACAACAAAGGGAAAAACAATTAAATGTTGGATAAAAACAACACAATGTCGGGTAAAGACAATACAGTGTTGGGTAAAGACAGCAAAACGTTGGGTAAAGACAACACAATGTTGGGTAAAGACAAAATGTTGGGTAAAGACAACACAACGTCGAGTAAAGACAACAAAATGTCGGGTAAAGAAAACAATGTCGGGTAAAGAAAACACAATGTCGGATAAAGACAACAAAGTGTCGGGTAAAGACAAAACAATGTTGGGTATAGACAACCCAATGTTGGGTAAAGACAACACAATGTTGGATAAAGACAACAAAGTGCTGGGAAAAGACAACACTTTGTTGGGTAAAAACAGCCCATCTTGGTGGGATAAATCAACCCAACATATAGTTCGTCCAATTTTGACGCCCTTCTTGGGAAAAACAACCCAATATTTGGTTGTTTTTTTTGGTTTACATTTACCAAAGTGTGTAAGACGTAGACAGGTGTGATTGTCCGATGCTTTCTCTGCTGGAAATCTGGAAAGCTTTGTGTTATAATGGAGCTACTTGCTTGTGTAAAAATGTCATGCCAGAAAAGCAAAAATACGATTATTTTAAACTCTCATCTAAACCCCAACAGTCCTGCATTGAGTATATTTCTTGAATAGGTGCTTTAATGCTGCTTCTTGCAGAGATTACAGGCATTTTTTAAAAAGCATCCTACATCCAGCAGCTTTAAAGTCTGTTCATTTTTGGAGTAACTCAACCAGCTTGTAGTTTACTGCCTGAGAGGAAGGCAGGGCATGCATTGAAAATAAAAAATCCTAATTCATGACCAGGTAAATCTAAAAGCAAGTTTGCACACATTTCCTTGAGATGGTGATTTATATGGAGGCAAAGTAAAAGTAAATTCTTGATGCTGAGCCAAATGAAATGGCCAGAAAAGAAACTCGGACGTAATCAGGTAGAAGCACATGTGGCAACACTTTGTTTTATGGGTCTGTAATTTCTGATTTATTTCCTCTTCTTTATCTTAAAGTTTTCTAGAAGGAAGTTTATATTTGGTGTTAAATCGGTGTAAAGTGCTCAGTTCTTACACCTCCAATCAATCAATACTAATTAATTCTGAGCATATAATAACATTGGGAGCCTTTGGGTTGTGGCATGGTTGTCTCCAGACAAGCACACAATTCAGTTTATATAGAAGTGATATTTGAAATATTATATGTATGTGGACTGAGTGCAAGATGCTAACATGCACCATGTTAGCATCGACATTTAGCATGCTAACATTTGCTAGTTCAGTGTAGCAAAGCCCATTAACTGTATATAGACATGGACGAAGGAACCGGGGCTCAAAAATTAGACCAATGCAGAAGTGGAAAAAAGTGCAATACTCCCAATGGCCACTAGATGCTGGCTCCAAAATTACTCTGGCTCCAATTAACTTTTAATTTAATCAAGTGATTTTCAACCATGAAATATTCAATCAATATATATATTTTTTACAAGTCATTCTGATGTCAATAGCTAACGTCAGCTCATCTCAGTGAGCTCATCTGGTCTCCAATGAGACCAGCCCTGAACTCCAGGCTCGCCCATTAGGCAGTGTCCTCAGGTTCAAAGGTCAGACCACCTCCTCACTTCTCCTTTCATATCCAAATATGGTCACTTACTTCAAACAACCAACATGGCCACATTCAAATATCAAACTCCTGGCTTCAAAGTCCACAAACCAATGGGTGAAGTCATATTAGCTTCATTCATTCTATAAACAGTCTATGTCCTTCATACAGGCTAAATTGGGAGCTGTTTTTAAATTAAATGAATACCTTTTTTAGTAATTTTACCATTGTACGAAATCTTTTCTGACAAACCTTTTAGGAATTTACCAAGGAACGTTTTTGGATGACTAAGCTGTTATCATGTTGTATATGACCTGTTTTGTTTCTCAGTCGCCACAAACATGGCTGCAGAAACATTGTCATTAAACTCCATCCTGGAACAACAAAGAGTGCGGGAGCTTGTTTTTCATCCACTAATATGCCACAACAAGGACATAGTTTTCTGTTGACTGTACTGACTGTGCCACCCTGGAAGTCATTGACTTTCATTGTGTGTCTGTTGCTCTGGGATGAGCTGAACCCACAGCGCCACTGACTCATCCTCTCTAGATGGAGAGTGGCCTTTTCTGCAGCCTATCAGATGTCACCGGGCTCCTCTGTTGTGGTCGCAGCCATTCACAGAGGATGAATCACATTAATAAAAGCCATCTTTGCGTTGCTCAGCAGCTCAGCCGAGGTCAGCTGGTGGCATTTGAGCGGCTGAAACCTGAAAACACGTCAAGCTTCAAACAAGTAGCTGATACTGATGTTTTCTGTTCAGTGGACATTCAGATGCATTCGGTGTCGTATCTTATTGTGTCAATTTATTCAGACTGTGTGTCTGTGTGTGAGAGAGAGCAGGAGCTTTGGGTCTTTTGTCTATTTTAAAAGGGTCTTCACGTACAAAGACTCATCTTATTTCTCATCCTGCTGACTGATCCTTTTCCTCAATGACATGTCTGAATAAAATGACACCATTAAAAGCAGAGGTTTGTCGATGCAGTGTATTAACGCTGCCTGTAGAAAACAATATATATCAGCTGATATCTATGCAGAAATCACAGCTACATGTTCAGGTATTGCAGGTTTAAATACAGCAAAGCCAGTGTGTTATGTAAAAATACATTTGATGGCCATGTTTCAGTGTTTTTTAGGATTATGAAAGCACAAAAATGTAAATTTTTCTCACTGTCAGAACAGAAGGATGCAGCCTTTTGTTTACATTTAGGTATTTCTAGGTTTGATACCCAGAACAAATCAGGGTTATGAGAGTAAGAGGAAACAGAAAAGTAAAACCCAAAGATGGAGAGACTGCAAATCTGCCTCATTTTAATATTGAGACGACATGAAATAAATACCTATACAAAGGTTTGGGTCACTTCATTGTTTCTGGTGATGCTGGGCAATAGTTAGAGGGAGCACACAACACAACTTGTCTCAGACTGAGCAGCTCATCACCACATTTATCCAGTGTGTGGACATTAAAATGAAAAATGTCTCCCTCTGGTGGTGAAAGCAGCACTCAGCACTCAACTTCAACTGCATTGTTATATATCATAGTAACCATGTAGATAAATATATAATCTGATGTCTCATCTGTTTACTTTGTGTTTTTTCTATGTAGCACATGATATTTTCATATAAATTAAGATGGTTAGAACAACAATAATTTACTTCTCGTTTAGTGCCAACTGCCAGAGGCCCTGACCCTCAAGTGTAACTCATCACTCGGTTAGCTACCCCTGTCACGGTTAACCAGATCATCCTACATTAAAGAAAATGAGAAATGCAGCAATTATTGAAGAAAGAGAGAAAATGGGATCAAATATAAAGCCTTTTAGACATGGAGAAAAGCTCAGCTAGGGAGAAATTTAACTGAAGGGGCTCCATGATTGCTGTATAATAGCCAATCTATCTGGGGAATAGGCAGGAATACTTGAGCTTTCAAACACAAATTGTTCATACATCAGAATTTATTTACAGAGCCGGTAGGCGAGGGGAGAAAATCCATGCAGGTTGATGGGTGGCATGCTACAGTGGCTTTTTATATTAAGTCTGAATGATGGATTAAAAGTTAAAATGTTTTACTTTTCATTCTTCTGCATCAATCAAAAATGGACTTTATTCAAACCAATTAAAAGACAAAATAAAATATGCTGAAATACATTCATTACCCCTGTTCGTTCTGCAATATAAATGTATATATTTTCTATATCTTTTAATTTTGTTATTATTTTGCCAGTTTTCTTTGTATGTTCTGTATGTTCTGTAACTCTTATATGCACAATAATGCTCTCTGTTTGTATTGGCTTTGCATTATTTCCTGCTATAACTTAGTTTTATTGTCACTTTACATCTGGTTGTGTTGGTGTTTATAATTCAGGTATCAAATGAATGCATCATACAAATACATCGTACTTGCTGTTTATGTCTATTCAGGGTTAGAAATCTTATCAAGTCTCAGGTCTAGATGATCTGTGAGTATCTAATATTCACACACACACTTACACACAGACACATAACAAACCTTCACCTTGCATCACCTCTGATACCCACCATGTGTTAACTGAAGGGGAGCAGACGTTCAGTAACACTGTTTTCCATCATGCTGACTCAGTGTTCCTCCTCCCGTCACCAGAAATGCAAACATGGCCGCCCTCCTCCTATCAGCCGAGGGTCATTGACACTCAGAACACACACAGGCTAAAGGCACATGGTGGCATCCTCTTTTCAGCTTTGTTTTTTAACAAACACAAACACATTCAGAGGCCCTGTGAAGACATGCCAAAAGGTTTCTGTATGAATATAGGAAATTAGAAATGTTAGTGAAATATAATATAGAAGATGTGGTGTGAATAAAGACAGATAGATGGCTGAATCACCCTCTCCTCTTTTCTCCTCTCCTCTTCCTCTCCCTCTCCTCCCCCCTCCCCATTCGTCCTCTCCCTCTCCCTCTCCCTCTCCCCCTCCTCTCCTCCTCTTCCTCTCCTCTCCATCAACTCCTAAACTAAGATAAGGTAGAACTTTGTTAATCTTGCAGAAAATTGTCGTGCCATATTACCACATAAAGTAGATTACAAACATCAGTTCTCAGCAAGGTATAGATGAAGGTGTAAGGTATAGATGAAAAATATATAGAGAAAGTTAAAAGATAAAAAATGTACAGTGCAGCAGTGAAAGAACAAACAAGTGCCTACTAATAAAAACAAACTCCGACAGTTGCTCAGTGTTTTACAGGGTGATGAATGCAGTAACCTGCACTGTTGCAAACCTCTCTCTCTTTAGCTGCTAAATGCTCCACTATTTTCACCACTATCTGTGTTTGTCTGCCATGTGGTCGTGGCTTTATCTGAGCTTTTCAGCTTATTTAAAAGTCTATGCAGCATTCCTGAAAACACGGGAGATAAGAGCTGTTGAACCACCATTAAGAGCTGTGGACACAGAAACAATGAGCTGAATGAGTGAGAGACACTTTTTACTTCACACAGAGAAACAACTGTGATTAAAGCTGTTTTAAAGAAGCATATAAGATCTGTTTCTGTCCAAAAAACATAAAAGGAAATACCTACCTTCCTCTCCCCCTCCTTAAAACTCTGATAAATTGCTCTTTTTTTCTTCCTCTCCTCATGGTATTTCTATCCTCAGGCTTACCCAGAAGCCTGGCTGCTGGTCAAGGCCTCCTAGTGCGAGACGCTACTTTTACACTTGGGTGAAAAATACTGTCATCAACACTGCAACTTTTTGCGTGTCTAGAACAGACCGGTTTACACAGCAGAATCACTGAGCTGCTTCTTTTTAAAGTTTGCCTATGACGGGAAATCATTAAGTGACTAAATGTCAGGATTTATGTTGCAGGAAACGGTGAGCGAGAGAAAGATGAAACAAATTTGTTTACTGCACAGATATTCGTTATGAGGTTTGACAGGTGGGATTCATTGACTCTGTAATCTAATGGGGTAACCCCCCCCCTCCCTGAAGCATGTGCGGTAATCCCTGTGGGACCCTTCATAACTCTGCCTGCTCTGCTTTACACACCTGAGGGCTGTAATAATCTCCAACTGTACTCCAGCAGCACATATTTCTTTCTGTCTCTGTTTGTCTGCCTGCTGCCTGTCTGCTATCTGTTCACACACTAAAAATGTTGGGTTGATTTAACCCAAACCTGGGTAAATATTGGACTAACTACAATTAATTTAACCCAACATGATGGGCTGTTAATACCATACGTGTAGTTGTGTCTTACCAAAAGTTTGTTTTCACACAGCAATTTGTTGTTTCTGTTCATCATTCAGTTATTGTTACCCAACATTTAGTTATTTTTGTTGAACATTTTGACATTTTTATTTAACATTTTGTTGTTTTAACACCCATCTAAAATACTCGGTTAAAATGATAAAATGTTTGTTATAGACAGCAAAATCAATAAAAACAACAAAAATAACCATTAAAAACAACAATGTAATCAGTAAAAACAACAAATATAACCAGTAAAAACAAAATATCCATTAAAAAATGACAAATAAATAACCAGTAAAAACAACAAAAATAACCAGCAAAAACAACAAAATATCCATTAAAAAACAACAAAATAACCAGTAAAAACAACAAAATATCCATTAAAAAAATGACAAAA
>OOFC01014930.1:67599-104087 GCA_900323345.1 Pseudochromis fuscus
TTCGTCTCCTTCTTCTTCTTTCTTTTTCTTCTTCTTCTCCTTCTCCTCCTTCTTTCTTCTTCTTCTTCTTTCTTCTTCGTCTCCTTCTTCTTCTTTCTTTTTCTTCTTCTTCTCCTTCTCCTCCTTCTTTCTTCTTCTTCTTTCTTCTTCGTCTCCTTCTTCTTTCTTTTTCTTCTTCTTCTCCTTCTCCTCCTTCTTTCTTCTTCGTCTCCTTCTTCTTCTTTCTTTTTCTTCTTCTTCTCCTTCTCCTCCTTCTTTCTTCTTCTTCTTTCTTCTTCGTCTCCTTCTTCTTCTTTCTTTTTCTTCTTCTTCTCCTTCTCCTCCTTCTTTCTTCTTCTTTCTTCTTCGTCTCCTTCTTCTTCTTTCTTTTTCTTCTTCTTTCTTCTTCTTTCTTCTTCGTCTCCTTCTTCTTTCTTTTTCTTCTTCTTCTCCTTCTCCTCCTTCTTTCTTCTTCGTTCGTCTTCTTCTTTCTTCTTCTTTTCTTTCTTTCCCGTTCTTCCTACCAGTGGGTGAAAACAACCAGGAGTTATAGCAGTGCTAAAAAGCTACAGCCTCAACAAGTACGAGAGTGTGATGTTTTATTCATGATTGCCTCCTCCGGTGTAGGTTCGCTTTAATTCCTCCCCACCTGCAGTCTGTCTCACGGCTGCCAAAACACACCAGGTGTTTGGCGGAGTGTTTATATTTTCAAAGTGCTTTTTTTCTAATTGAGTACAACAGTTTTTTGTATTCTTACGATAATAAGGCAGCTGACCTTGCATGCTGTTGGAATTTAACACCGAATGATGAGTACTGCGGGATGAATGCCACAGTGTGTATCAAAAAGATGCTTGAAGACAGGCGGGCAGATTTGAGCGTGGCCTTTGGTTTAATAGGCCACCCTTTATGCTGGAGTGGCCGTCTGAGCGCCGACCTTCAACCTTCGCCGTGTCTCTGCTGCCCGGTTAATCCTGAAGAGGTTAATCACATGGTAATAAGAGCCCTAGAGTTGTACAGCAGGCCTCTTCACAGTGTGCGGTCAGTTAGCAGTTGGTGTATGTGGATCTACTCCGCTCCATTCATTTCTATTTTATCCTCTTCAATCCTCTTCCTCGTATGACTGTTTTCTTCATTTGCCCATATTTTGTCAATTGGCTCATTTTCACTTCAATCCGCCCACTAGATGCCACGCTGAGGTGATTTGCCCCGGCTTAACTGAAATGACAGCCTTTAAGCTCCGCTAATAGGAATCCACTGAAGAAGCATCAAGAGCTTAGGTTATCCCCACCCGCTCAGGAAAGGCACTTCCTCATTTGAGGATTGTTTGAACCCTGCTGTAAAATCCACATGGTGCTCCCATCAGGGGACAACACGTGGTGAATAATATTATAGACCAACACTCTCCCACGTTTTCAGCTTCGTTGACATCGAAAATAAAACTTTGTCATCACTTTATTTTTTTCTTTCGCTATTCGTTCATCCCTTCATTCATTCATAGTGAAAGTATTTTTCTTTGTAATTCACACAAAAGCCAAAGAGTCAAGCAAAATAAGATGAACACATTTGATGTCTTGTGTAGGCTCCTCACATTTGATCCTCTTAGAGAAATTTCTATCAACTATCTGTGACCTTAATCTTAATTTTGTGAACTTTCTATTTAGAAATCCACTTAAGAAAATGTGCATTGCTTTTTGCTCAAGGTCTCAAATGTATCCAGATTGTTAAATTCAATACAGGTTCTCACTTCTTATAGAGCTGCCCTCACACGTCCCAATTTACTTTATTGAAATTTCCATTATTGGACTTTTATAGCAGTGTGTTGATAGAGTTTGACCTCTTATTATCAATATAATTTTAGATCTATAGCCTGTATTATGTATGAAATGTATAATATTTAGTGTACTAACAATGCTTTCATCTGCTCAGCCCAGTTTGTAGAAAAAGGAAAGGGTTACAGTTAGAGCTCAGTTCTACATATTGGTTTTTGAGAATCAGAATCGGATACTTTATTGATCCCTGAGGGAAAATTATGTTGGTTACAGTTACTTGCACTGCAAGACAAGAATTAAGGACACCCTTAAAAATGCTGGGCTTGTTTTATACCAGAATTGGGGAAGTATTGGACCAAGTACATGCTGGTTTAATTTAACCCAGCAAGATCTAGTCAAAAACCAAAATGTTTGTGAAAGCAATACAATCTTAGGTAAACACAGTCCATTTTGCTGGTTTAATTTTGGGCAATATTGGGTAAAACAACAAATTGTTCAGTAAAAACAACAGAGTGTTAAACAGTCCACCTTACTGGGTTAAATTGACACGGCATGTAGTTAGTCCAGTCTAAACCCAATTATGAATAAAGACAACACACATTTCTTTAGTGTGGAGGAAAATAGGGAAAACAATTATAAAGATAAAGTTTCAATATGAAAGAAGAAATAATCCTACATGAAAAAATATGCATGAATAGCACAGCACTGAGTGGCGCTATTAAATTGTTACAATTTGCACAATGTAATTATTGCACATGTTGAGGTTATAGGTTATAGTGGTTACAGTTGTGCACATGCAGAGAAGGTCAGGAAAGAGGAAAAAGAAATGTGAGGATAAAAAAATGCAGTTATTAATATTGAATAAACAGCAGCTGGTATATGGAGCCTTTGAACAAAACAGTGGAGTTAAAAATAATCACCTTATGTCAAACTCATACCACATGCACATGTAGAGAGCTCTCCAGATGTACAAACTCAAATAAACATAATATCACAGCTGGTTATCTTTGTTAAGTGCACGTACGATGCCTTCCCCTCATCAATTAATAAACCCACCGGCGAAGCTATGGTGTCACATTCAGTAAAATGACTGTGGTCATTACAGTCGTAAATCCAAATGCCGCAGGCCTTTGTGCTCCTGTGCTGTCTGTGGCGCTCTGTGAACAGTAGGTGGAGCTCTGCACTTTGAGTTACACACTTTCCAGACACATGGCAGGTTGCTGATCACTCCACCGCTGCTCTGCATCAGTTTTGATGATGTATGCCGTGGAGTGGTGGTTCTTATCCATGTTGTCCCTGACGGTGACAGACAGAAAACAAAATTTAAATGATAAACAGACACAGCGCTGAACATCAAGTCTCACCACCGCCGCCTCCTCCTCCGTTCGTTTGCAGTGATGAACTGACCTAATTTTGAATGGAGAGGAATAACCTTTTAAACATGCACTGTCAAATATATTATGCATAGCTGTCCTCTTAGTCACTCTCATGCGAGAAAGAAAGAGAGTTGTTTCCAACCAACCCATGAAAAAAAACCAAGTTGAAATAAATGTGGTATAGAGTCCCTGGTACCTCAAAGGCGACCAACACTTTCTGAAGTTGGATCAAGTGAAGCCGAGATATTTTCTCTTCTCCTGTCTGGGAACCAACCGGCTAATTTACTGTCATGTCCTTGGACTCAGGCTCACAACACCAACTGTTCTGTTCTGACTGTGTCTGAAAACTTAAAAACTAGCAACAAACAGTATTGCAGGCATTTGCACATCCTAAAATTAGGCATAAGAGAGGAGGAGAGAGATGGCTGGGCTGATTGGCCGCTTCTGATTGAGAGAGAGGAGAGAAAGATGAGAGGCAGAGGACGAGGAGAGGGGACGTTCTTGAAAAGCTCCTCTGAATTGCGACAGCTGGCTACTGCAGATAACCACAAAACCACTGGAGCACTTGAGGTCTGGGTGCTGCATGGCTAGAGTTCCACTCCAACATGACCTTATATCCTGCCTTGGTTTAGACGCAGAGGCTCGGTCAGAGTACCACATCCTGACGATTATCCCAAGTGACAGAATCAAGAACTCTGTCTGGCTGACTAAATTGAGTTCATAAGTCCCCCTGTATCTGTGTATGGATGTGTGTGTGTGTGTGTGTGCGCACACATGTCCCAGTCTTGCTTTAGCTCCCCCTGTTCTCAAATTATGCATGATTGCTCTGAACAGATAAATTTTCAATCTAGCTCTCTGGAAAAAAGAGATTTCATTTATTTGTGCTCAGATATTATCCCTGATGTTGCTACAGTAACTGCCGGTGAAACCTCTGTGCAGAGGAGAGACAGTAAATTCAGAGTTGGCTGGTGGCAGGTGGTGTACGTACGTGCGTGCATGTGTATGTGTGTGTGTGTCTGGTTGTGTTAGTCTGTCTCGTCCCATTCATTTTTCAGTGAGTCTACTCCCTTTTCTCGAGCACAGATTCCCCCCTCCTCGCCACCGCGAGTTGGACGCCTGCCTCCAGCATCTGGAGCAGATTGTGACCCTGCAGTGTGCCAGGTAGCAGGACATTAACAGCCAAGGCCTTATTGTCCACTGATGAGCTGTCAGAGCACACACCCTCACCCTCGAGTGTGATATCGGCTTGCCTCTGTCTACCGCCGAGCACACACACTTGGTCCCCGCGGAGCACTCTTCCTTTTTAGCTCCGATATAAATCAGAGGCCACTGAAAAACGGGGAACAAAGAGTTGGGAGGAAAAAAATGTGAAGTTAATGCTCATAAAGCGGGAGCAGAGGTATCACGCCTTCAGTGAGACAACCCTCCGTGCGAGCTGGCTCTATTTGTTTCGTCATAAAAGACTGTTAAAGAATTGGAGAGGCTGACAAAGAAAAGTCCTGCCGTGTGATTTAATCGCAAGGACACAGCTTGTATTGTTTTGATAGCAGAAGCTGTTTTCACATTTCTTAGCAGCAGCAGTTCTGCACCACAGACCAGTAAACAATAGACTAATAGAGCAATTCCAGTAATAGACATCTACAATAAAGCTCCTGATATTTCTTTTTGTTTTGTTTCTAGTATGTGGACTTGTGTTCATGTGGATTTTCCAGCAGTCATAATGTTGGGATGAATACAGACTAAAACGCTCACAGCCTCATGTTGAATTCAGCACTTTCATTCTCTAGCTTCAAGCATGTCTGCCCGTGAATTAGACTTGTGCGCCGTCTTATCAAGAGCGCCTAATTTCGTATCGACTTTATGACTACATGTGGACCATGTCCATGTTGAGTTCTGCTCCAGAAGAGACTTAATTTCTCTCTCGCAGAATTGTGGCAGGAAACAAAGACTCTCATATCTCTGTATCATTGTCTTGGTTTATCTCACGGCTGCAGGCTTTTGACAGTGCATGTGGTACCTTCTGTTCCTTTTGATTTCCCTCTCATTTGTTAACTAAACATGCTTCCCATTTACCGCCACAAAGTGAAAAATGTAGTAGTCATTAAGTATTCATTACCTGTGCAATTTGTTTCTTCTTTATGCACTTTTAGCCTGGAGAATATTCAGTATGCGTAGGTAGCACTCAGTTGGAATATTGACAGTTTCAGAAGGCAGCCTTTATGCTGTTCACTGCTTTATTTTTTGTTATTACTTCACAAAAATAAAAAGTTACAGCCGCTAAATCTGCTTCTTATCTTTCACTCATTCTTCACACGATGCATTCAGCAGGATCATTTCCTTATAGAAAAAAAAGCAAGTCAGTCATTGGAGGTCTTTCCTGCCTTTATCAGGGAGTTTGTACCCACAAGACTCAGCACCTCTTTATAAGTGGAAACCTCCCTTTTAGCTCCTGACCTAAGCTGAAAGCTAGGTGAGAATATGCTCTCATTAATCTCACCTCCCACAGTAAAAGGTCTGAGTCTGGAGGCTGCCCCAAAAATTAATCCAAACAGCTCTTTCATTCCTCTGACGTAAACACAAATGCCTCCAACAACAATGTGTCACACCACGGGATGCCCTGAGACCAGACTTTACTCTCTTATCGTTGTCCCTGTAATGTTGTCCTGCAGTTTCTATGGAAACCAAGCCGGCCTTAATAAAAAAAAAAAAAAAAAAAAAAAAAGTTTCACCTTCTCTGAGTCTGCCCTTTACCTGACAGCCAAGATAAACGAGCGGGGTCCTGGGAGGAAGGCAACACAAACATGCATCTCTGCTCAGTGGCCCGTGCTCATTGGCTCTCTGCTGGAAGCCCTTATTTACCTTAATGCTGGGAGGAGGTGAGAACGGGGGAGGCTCGAGGTGGAGTGTGTGTCTGTGTGTGTGTGTGTGTGTGTGTGAGGGAGGGGGAGGGTGTTGTGATTACACACAATGCCGCCCATCAACAACCTTGAACCACACTGCAATAAAAGGAAGAAAAAGAAGCAAACAACTCTTTCTGGCCCCCATAATGCACACGGGCCAGATGATGTCATATGTCACCTTCAGCTAATGAAGGTGATGATGACATGCATGAGCGCCGCATACGTTCACCATCTGCTCGGTTCCACCACGCTGGAGCTGCTTCCCCCACAATGCAGCGGAGAGGAGTCGAGGCACGTCTGTACCACAGTACGAGTGTCCCTCGACGCGTGTGAAAGACCGCCGCCTGCATCCAGATGACTCGCCGAGAGTTTAATCATTCCTTCTCAACCCAGAGCTACTAAAGTGACGAGTCTCTGAGGCCACTTCTTTTTTTTTTGTTTTATATCACCTGAACAATCAGGATGAGTGGGCTGATGTGAGAGTAGTCACCGGTAGAAAAATCCCACTGTAACTTTTGAGCAACGTCAGTCGCCGTCTCGTTAATGGATGATGGAATAATTATCCTGACTGCTTGTTTTCACACATTATTTATTACACTCTATTTTTTCAGTTTCTCTTTTGTTTAATTAAAGCAACAGGACAAAAGTTGTGGCATCCTCAGAAAGATATTGTGAAATATAAATGTTTAGAATATATGGTGAAGAAAAACAGGGAACTAGTGGTGCACCAGTTTATCTTCAGATACATAAAGTGAGAACATGTTTTCCAGCATTTATGTATTTTGATTCATCCTCACTGGGGAGTTAGCTTGTTGCAGTTACAGCAGTCCTAGCATTTTAATATTTTATGTTGAGAGATGAGATATTTAAAGAAATATGAGTCTATTTCATGTAAGAAGACCAGTGTTTCTACTGGAGCCAAGCTGGATGTAAGATAGTTTTGCATCTTATGAGTATTTTTCCATTTTTTTAGGTTAAGATAACCTGAGTATAGGGCTGCTAAGAAATGCTTCTTAAGGTGCAATAATAAATAGCGCTGTCAAATGATAAAAATTTGCATGTGGGTGGTTTGTCGCAAGCTGGGTGACGGGTTAGCTTAAGTGCTCGCAGAATCCCCAACTAATGTATGCTTCCCCTTAATGTGGTATTTTAAACTGGAAGTGCTTCGGTGAAAACTCCTTCCTGCAGAGTGTGCGTACTTTGAGCATGTTGGCCCATCAACAGGGCCCACATGCTATTTAGCCTTCTACAAAAACCTTACAAATCAAAAAGCTTTAAGTACAGATGACTTTTTCCTGGCTGGTATTTGATTTTATCAATAACAAAAACAATGATACAACGCATCGACTCTTGAATTTCGACGTCATCGATTATGTCGAATAATCGCTGCAGTGAATTATGGCAGAAATTACTAGACCCAAGAGTGACGTCTTAAAATTGGTTGTTTTGTCCAACCATTTGTCCAAAACCCAATTTAGTTTACACCCAAAAAATGGCAAATCGTCACCTTTTGGAAGCTGTAACATTGTTAATTCTACAGTTCACAAGTAATTTCACAATATCAAAGACTTAGATCTAAAATACTCTAAAAAGAATGATTAGATATCTTATTGAACAGGTCGTTAACATTACCAAAACACTGAATACCACTGACTAATCTGATTTATTATTAAATATCTTCTTTAAAAATGATCTTTTGAGTGGTTTTCAGACTCATTTGTTCTGTTACATGCTGTAGACCTTTTGTTAATTTATCACATTCATCCTGTACTAATAGAAATTGTTGGCTCTCTCTTCTTGTATGGGTTATAATTTGTCACCTTTTGTTTTTTAACAACACACTAACGAGGAGATTAATTGATAATGAAAGTAACTCCACAACATGTGACTCTGAACATTTGTAGATATTTTTTAAATGTGCTTAAAATAGATAAAAGTATTCTCTCCAAGCAAAGGTGGTTACAGAGAGGATTAGTGTTAATCAGATATTTCGTCTGTCAGTGATAATTTTCCCATTTTTCATGAAGAAATGTTTTATTTTCAGATTTATTATCCATTTCAGTGCATGTTCACTGTACTCTATTGTTAAATAGTCCATGAAACACAAAAGACAAATGATACATTTTACCAACTCCTGCAGGTGATATTATTTCTTCTTTATTCTCACCCTGATGGTCTTTTGTGAGAATTTTCTTTCAGGTTTCAGTGGGAGGACAACGCCACATTATTGTTGTTGCAGGTTATGACAGTTGTGATGGACAGGTGCTTGACTCCAGCTGGTGAGTGGAGTGTAAAAAGACGAGTGTTGGTGACTGTAGATGATCTTTAGATAACATCTGATGGCCTTTTGGGAGCAGCTGAAATCAGTCTCCGTGGGGCTACTCTCCTGCTCTTGTCATGTCTTGACACTTTTTTTTTTTTTTTTCTTGCTGCCTCTCTCTTTTCTATCTCGTCCTCTCATTCTCCCTCTGTGTGTCTGGTGAGTGGAGTTTCTGCGAGTTGGCAGCCTGTATCTGATCCTGAGGTAATTTACTGGTAGCGATAAGGAAGTGGTGCGCACAGTCTTTCGTTATAGTCCTTTCTGACAAGGCAATCTGAGGCCCGGAGAGGCTAAATTGGAGGAAAATTTTGACTCCAGATAGAAGGGAAACTCGCAAGGTTATTATCATACAAATTCAACAAACTGAGATTGAGTGGGTAAACAATCACTGGTGACTGCTGGTTTAATTTTTAGTGATGTGCTTATTCCTTTGGATTTGGGAGGGAAAATAGCAGCAGCAGAAAGTGAAGGGTAGAGGGGTGTGTTTTCTTCTTTGTTAATAAGGCTGGCGGAGACTTTGGCCTTGGCATCAAATGAATGCTTATTTGCACAATTTTGGTCGTCCACTTAATCCTGACTTATAATTTTGTTGTGACTTTAGAAAAACAAAGGGACTTTGACTTCTTTGCCTTTGCCTCCTTTTCAGCTTGTACAGTATGTGCATATTACACACAGCTGTGTGTAGGGGTCCAACAATTACTCAGCATTGTCCACAAAAATCAATAATAAACACAGTTGCCAACAAATTTAATTGTCAACTATTGATAGCAGACATGTTTTTCAACGGAGTGAGGCATCTCCCTTCCTTCCTATCTCATCTGCAACAGCGTTTGGCAGCAAGTAAACAATATGGTGGTGGCCGATGGTAATTTACTTTTTGGATCAGTTGCAACTGATATCAGCAGCAAACTAGATTAAAAGATGTATTTCTGGATGAAGTATCCATCTTTCTTGCATTTATTATTCATTGACCGATAATTTAACCAACCTCATGCTAAATTTAAAAGCTGAGAGCTAAATAAGAGATTTAATAGTTATATGATTGTTAATCTGATCAGTCGACTAATCATTTTGATAGTCAGAAAAAAATCGACTACTACAATAGTCAGTTGCAGCCCTAGACCTGTGCTCAAGATCAAATGAAGGAGGGAAGGGGGAAGAGTTAAAATACCAACAGTGTCTTCAATACAATACAAAGGGATCAACAAATCAAATATCAAACTATGAGTGTTGCAAATGGAGCGTTTCACACAAAATACATCTAAAAAAACCAATTTATAACCAGCGTGAACAGAACCTTGACGAATCGTTTCAATAGTCAATGATTAATTAACTATTAAAATAGTCGTTAGTTGCAGCCCTGTTTGACTTTACAGCACATTTCATGAGGAAAAACAAAGGACTTTGACTTCTTTGCCTTTGCCTGTACAAATTTGTTTCAGCTTATACAGTATGTGCATTTTACATAAAGGTGTGTGTGTGTGTGTGTGTGCATGCATGCGTGTGTGTGTGTGTTTTTATGTCGAGTCCAGTTTTGCCCAGCAGAGCTCTTTTTTCCCCCTCTCAGGCAGACAGGCCAGGCAGACCAGGGTCATTGCCTCAGGGGTATCTTAGAGAAATGCTTCTCTGCTGTGGGCGAGTGGAAATATGAAAGAGACCCTAAATCAAGACACAGAGCCCCATGAATCATGTCAGCGGCTGAGCTGAAGAAGAGGGATGGGACCATCTGTAGCAGCATATGAATGGCTAACTGACTCACAGTGCTGTTGACACAAGCTGAAGAAGTGTGAAGAGGTTGTGAAGATTAGCGCCAGCGCTCGGTGCATAGCCTGGAAACCTGCTTCAGTCAAAAATGAGCAAACCCAAATACGCTGCTCGCGCCATTCGTCACTCTGACGGTTTACAGAATTGCACGGGGGAACGTTTTTAGTGTGTTATAAAATAAGATGAATTCTCATTACAACACATCTATAATACCTGAACTCCAGCTGTGTGAATTGTTTGCTGTCTCCTTTGTGAGGCTTTCTGGTTTTTTCTCCCTCTGATAATGGCTTTTTCAGTGTATTGAGTGAGAGGTGATGGATGCATGAGATGCCTCACAGAATGATTTAGAAAGCCTTTTGACACCGCAGTCGTAAAACTTTCGAATGAGATGTGATGCTTGTTTTTTGAGAAAGAGGTTACCGTTCTTTTATTTTTTTAAAGTTTGGTTTGGAGCTGAAATGTGGACGTGATTGATTGGTGAGTTGATCAACAGGAAACTGGTTTCAACGTCACAGATGTGCTTTAATTTGTCATATTTGATTGTGAACTGAATATATTTGGAATTTAAACTGAGTGTTGGACAAAACAAGCATTTAAAATACAGTATATCATATTCAGGGAAGTTGAATTAATTAATTTAAGAAGCAGATTATTAAATCGTAAAAATAATAGTTATTTGCTGTCCAAGCTTTGTTTCATAGTGGTTATAAATGGTTTTGTTTTGGATGTATTTGGTGGGATACACTCCATTTGCATCACTTAAAGTTTAATATCATTTATTGATCCCTTTGTATTGTTTTGAATGCATTGTTAGATGGCTTCCTGTGTTATATTAACTTTTTCCTTGGAATATGTTTAAATTTTTTTTAATACTTTCTGTACGTCTTCTGTGTCCTCCATAATGTCTCCTTCATTTGTCTTTGACCATTGGTCTCTAACTACTAGGGCTGCAACTAACGACTATTTTGATAATCGATTACTAATTTTCCGGACTATTGAGTGCAGCTGTCTATAAGCTGCTATTGAATTTTTTTGAACAGTTTCATGTGGTCCACTCTGACCGGTCTGCTGTAACAAGGCTAAATGTATCGGCGGCACGGAGCTTGCTAGCTTGTAAAAAGCTAACGAGCTTCGTGCCGCCGATACATGAGCCGCACCGGTGTTTAAGCCGCAGGGTTCAAATCGTAGGAAAAAAGTAGCGGCTTATAGTCCGGAAAATACGGTAATCATCATTTAACTACTGATTATTCAACTAATCGATTTATTAATCGCATAATTATTAAATGTCTTATTTAGCTCTTAGCTTTTAAATTTATCATGAGGTTGTATAAATTATGTAATTGATAACAAAGACTACAACGATGGACACTTCTTTCAGAAATACATCTTTTAGTCACGTTTGCTGCTGATAATAGTTGCTAAAAGTAAATTAGCATCAGTTGTGTCGGGCATGTGCAACAGTCTGCAGAGATAGGAAGGAAGGGAGATGTCTCACTCTGTTGAAAGACATGTCTGGCAACAATAGTCGACAATTAAATCTGTTGACAACTATTTTTATTATCGATTTTTGTCGACTAATCTTTGCACCCCTACTAACTACTAGTATCCCCTCAGGAGATTAATTAAAGTAAAGGAAATTAAAGAATTACCGGATGTAAATTGAGAGTTGAATAATTGTGGCTACTGTTTGCTGGTAGGTTGTAAAGATTTGGTGACATATAAACAAAATAAATCATCTTCACAATTAATCTGTCACTTCTCATCTGACACATTAACTGGGCAGTACTTGTTCAGGAAGTTATGGAGAGAAATTTAGGAAACTGCCAAAGTAAAGTACAACACCACAATGAAATAAAGTGAATAATTACAGCACTGTGGAAAGTGTCACATGGCTGTCTCCCTTCAATTAATTTAATTACTTAATCTAAAAGTAAAGTTATTGTTAAAATTAATTTTAAGCTTCGGGTCAGGCTTGTAAAACAATTATGAATCTAGAATTATAAGTGAATTCAGAAGCAAATGATTTTGCCCTCCAACATGAAATAACCGTGAAGACATTGTTTTGATGCTTAAACTGTGCCAACACTTCGCCATCATAAAAGAACCTTGTGGCAGCGATAAATTGGCGTGTTTGAGAAAGGACTGAATCATAATGGCTGTGCCCAGCAGTAAGGGTGCGTAGTTAAAACACACTAACACGACAGATGATAATCGCAAAACTTCACAGCCGACCCCAGGGCTTGTTATTTAAAAAATTCTCCAAATGAATTAACCCATTGAGCCATTGGCATACAATCCACACCGAGGGCAAGAAGTGGTATTTCTGAATGTGTAGGTGGTTTTAAGCTCATAAGCAGAAGGTAAGTAAAGTGCCTCTTCTGATGTAACTGAAAGTGCACAATGTTTCTCAGATAAATTATGACAATCTGCGCAGACTGTGCTCAGTAGGTCTATTTGTACAAGGCTGACAGTGGGAAAATTAATCACTTCTCCCCTAAAATCTATAGTCAACAGGGACGAGTATCATACTTTGTGCTAATAAGGATCATCCCAATTTGTGCTTTTCAAATGAATAAACATGTAACTTTAATCTTATTCTGTACAACTGTGTAAGCTCATCATCCAGAGCTGTTCAAATGCTGTTTGTGGAATGTTTAGTTAAATATGCTAATTCTGACTTATCTACAAAAGCCTGTCCCTTATTTTTTATTGTTTTTTTTTTTATTGCAAGGGTTGACGCACATTACTTCTCATCCCTCTTTTAACTATAAAATGATTTCTGTATCTTAGGGGACATGTGATTTCAAGCCAGCGATTTAAAAATATATTAATACTTTGTATCAAAATCCAAAATGGCTGTGAGAAAAGACACTGGCCATATAGTCTGTGTCATTATTGATTCAGGTTTATAATATTTTCCCGGTTCTGAGTTAAAACAACCCAGCATTTGTAGAATGTAGTATTTAAAAATATTGGCAAAATGAAAAAAAAACAAACAAACAAAAGATAACAGACAACAGGTAGATGATGTTAAACTGACTTTCACTAAATGGGCAAACCTGTGAACTAGACAACTGAACACTAACAACAAATAAATCATGAAATTGTGTAATTTCAGCCCAGACACATTAGAAAATAATATTTTTTTTCCAAATATTTACATGTGCTTGCCCATGTATGGGTTAAAAACTGTTGTGTTGAACCTTTTCTGAATTGGAGGAGGAGGTTAAACTTTGAGGCGTACCTGAGGGCAGGAGAACAGTGAGTGATTTAGCATCAAACAGAGACAGATCGAGAGAGAGGCAGGATTGTGATGGACCTTGTGGGAACACAGCAGCTGGTCCTCAGACTCCTACTGGATGGTAAAGGGTGCTGTTAGCTGTATTAATTTCCTACTATTGGCCATACAAAAGACAAGTGTGGGGAAACATAAACACAGAAAAGCCCATAAGAGGCTGGGAGGAGAAGCCCTGTGTGATCAGTCAGCTATAAAATTGACTGTTTCTCCTACTGTCTCTGTGGAAAGATTGGTGATATGACGTGTGAGGGAAATGTTAAACAATGGTACCGTAGGTTATCTCTGTCACTCTCAGCTCTACTGCTCACAGTGTTTTCTGTGTAGCCAGATAAAGTCTATCTGTTTCCAGTTTATTAGATATGTTGAGCTAAAGCTAAATGTCTGATGCAATAAATGCTTTTTGAGGTTATAAATCAGGGCTGCTGTGGTACTAAGCACCTTAACACTGTTACTTTGGTGCATGTATGAGATGAGATGAACAGATATGGGCCTATTGGTCTAAATTTAAAATACGACCTCTATTCAAACAGGATCTAAATGGTCTTTCTTGTATGTCAGTTTTGCTAATGACATCAGAACGACTTGTGAAAAAAATGTATTGACTGAGTATTACATGATTTAAAATTCAAGTTTTTGAATTGACGTCAATTAGAGCCAGCATCTAGAGGCCGTCGGGAGTATTGCACTTCTTTTTACTTAAGCATTGGGCTCATTTGTTTAAACCCTGGTGGCTTCTTCCTTTTCTATATAAAGTCTGAGTAAAATTGACTGATGTGGAGATTATGTGTTTAAAGTTAAAACTGACCAATATGAAAATGTACCTTCAGTGAAAATTATTACCTTTTTTGACACATTTGAACAAGCAAATGTTTGATCCTCTTTGAAACTGAGCAGAATTTAAAAGATGGCTTAACAGCAGTTACATGCATCCACCTGTTTATAATATTACTCCTTAATTGTACTGCATTATGCAGGAGAGCGTTCTCCATTGTCCATCTCCCGTCTTTATATAAATGAGGGTGAAAAGTGTTTGAAATATCTCATTAGGACTTTCTGTTTTGTATTATGTATATTAATAAACCTTTTAAAGTTTCTGATGTGTCATACAAAAACATTTCCACCCACACTTTCCATTAAGTCTGCCTCTCTGCAGCTGCATTGGTTTGCCATCCAAGGATGACTGTCATTCTTTCAAATGTGGTGAAATAACACTTGTTAATCTGAACAAGCCCCGAACACAACTCAAATCATTCTGACTGATGTTTTGCAGCCGTCATTTACCTTGGAGCTTTCGAGGGGCCGTTTAGGTTTATGAGCTGCTCTGCCATTAGTCGCAGTTTTTTCATTGGCTCATTCGGCCGCTGTTTCACCGAGTGAAAAGAAGAATGAGGCTGAGAGTAAACATTCACAAACAGCTTCACAGGGGTGATTAGACTGTTGGTATTTTGGTCCCTTTTGCCAGAGTGTTGTTTACTGTTGTGGATCTCCAGCGTTTCCTCAGAGGTGCAGTGACAGCACGGTGAGTCCCACTGTCTGAGGCTGGAGAGGGGCAGATGTGGCTACTTGTTCCTGCTCGCTGTGGTTAAATAATCAGAGGAGTGAGGACAAAAGCCCAGACACACAGAGCAATCTGGAGTTTCAGACTGTTCGTCAGAGGTGTCTGTGTGGAGCTCAGGAGTTTTACATGGCATCATGATTTGTATCCTGAGCAATGGGTCAAAACTCTCTATACATTTCTGTAAAGATCTATAGAGTTGCATTATAGATTCATTTGTAGATTCATCTCTGAAAATCCCTATTGCTTGACATGGGCTAATGCTTTAGCAAAGATGATAATAACTGACGAGGACAAAGAAGAAGGAAGCGGTAGGTGCAAAACATTTTAATGGCTTTAGCTGAAAGCCTACACACACATGCAGGATGATAATGTCGACAATATAGCACAGTTTGGTGAAGATCACACATGGATTATATCTTGTTGGAGGTTTGTGCGGTCTGAGTGCTTTCTAGTTTGATTTACTGTTAGAAAAATATTGATTACAGCTGGAGAGGAGGAATGATGGCCAATGCCTGTTTGAACCTGGATTTAGAGTTAGATAAACTTGATTATATCTGAGGATAATCTTTTAACGGATCCTTCTTTTGTCATCCCTCTCAAGATTTTTAGGGTTTTTTTTAGTGTTAACTTTATTGTTCAGAGGTGGTTATGTGACTGTGACTCCTCATCTGAGCTGGTTTATGATTGACACTTTGAATTAAGGTGAGTCCTACTGCAGATTCATATATGGCACAGATTTCAATTTTTAGATGAGTGTCAGATTTCGATCTATGTCACAGCAACACTTCACAGATGGATCGAACATGATCAGTCAGAATTAATTCCTCACTATACTCATTTTTACTTATTTTCTTACACTTTGTGTCTATACTGCCTTTGTGTGGAGGCTGTGAAGCTGTACACTTAACCAGTGATGGAGAATATTTATTTGATCTAATACTGTACTTAAGAACGATTTTGAAGTACTCATACTTCACTTGAGTATTTCCAGTTTTTTGTTTCACTGCACTGCATATAAGAAGATACTAATGGCTTTGTGTACAAACCAAATGATTAGCATACTGTATTATTTATTTATTTATTTGATAGGGACAATACAGACAAACACAGTTACAATCTTGCAGCTGATGTCATGCATATAGAGTTTGTAGGTCGTGCTAATTTTCAACTCCAGTCCCCTGTTGGGCTCTTCCACAACATTGTCGTACAATAAAAAAAGCATACATCAATTAAAATGTCCATCCAATACAATTCAATGAAACGATAATCCAATCATATGATATATATAGCTCACACACTCACTCATTCAGTATATTCAGTCTACTGTTATTGACTGGTCAGCATGTGCATTGGTAAACATTAAGATACTTTGTATATTTTAATGTATCAAAAGTATTTATGCAAACAATTTTGTTGCTAATAGTTTTTTACTTTAGATGAATAAAAAACTCATGGTCAATATATAGTTTGTAAGATATAAGATTAAGGATTTATGGGTGTTATAAATTAAAGAGCTCATACAATAAGATATCCATCTCTGAAAGTCAGAATTGTCCCATCATGGACAGTTTCATGGAGGTTGCCATTTTAAATGAACCCATATGATGTCAGAGCATTTCAACCAATCAGAAAATTGGAAGTTTTTTCTGATTTTTCTGGTTTGTAGTTTATTTTACTTTGTTCCTTTAACTTGAGCAACATTTTCATTGCATGACTTTGACTTGTACTAAAGTTTTATTTCAGTAAATGAACTTCATACTTCTTTCCCCCTGTGCTTAACAAGCAGCCACAAAGAAGCCTTTAGTTAACCCTTTAAAACAAGCTGTTAGAAATGTTAGCTCCCATGCTGTAGAAATGATGAAACGATGAAAGTAAATCACTGATCACATACAGTCAGAGTTGCAGCTGAGGATTGAGACATAACATATCAATGTCCTGCTTAATCCTCCCAACTTAAGAGTGCTGCCGCATGCTTGTTCTGGCCTCATTACAGTATTTTTGTGGTCCTTCTCAGGTGGAGAGATGCCTTGTTATGAAACAGGGCCACTGTGAGAGGAAGTCCAATCACTGCTCCAGTGTTTACTTTAAACCTGACATCCTCGCTGCTGCGACTATTTGATAGCCTGGGAATAAAGGTGTTCCTCCAGGCTTGTTGTTTATGCATGTTTACAGAACTCTTCATAAATTCATAATCGTCCTCTAATTTTTTTTTCCCGCATCTCCATGAAGCAGGTGTTGAAATCTGGACAAGCTCAGTCAGTGGATAAAGACGGCAAAGACAACTAAGCCTCTTAAGTTTTATGCCAGAGAGGAAAAAAAAATCTTTTCATCAGAGTGATGATTTTGATAATCTGCATTGGATTGAAACCAAGAAAAAAGTACATTAAAATCTGCAGAATATTTATTTGTGTTCTGCAGTAAAATGAAACTTTCAGACTGATAGAAAAGATAATTCATTGTAGAAAAAATATACAGCAGGACATTATTTTGGATGTGAGCGTGTTGATCACTGATATCATTAAAGCTCTGATGAGTCTTTTATTGTCCGCCCTGCTCTTACGACATCTGTTTAATCCTGAACATTATTGCCCTTATGGGGCAGTAACACCTTTAAAATGTCCCCCTTTTGGTGACCATCTGCTTTTATGAGGCCATTGTACCTCCTAGATTGTCAAGTTTTCCATTTGTCCTTATTACCTTCCATAAAAATCAAATATTTAAGAGGTGGTATAAAAGTTCCATTGCTGTTTGAGGACTTCAGATATCTATTTGGCATTAACAGTGTTCATGATGCAATTGCTCATATGCGCACAGAACCACTTAGCTTTACAGGGAAATTATCGGTACCATATAACTTGCTCTTTACAGCTGTAATAATGGATTTCTGAGAATGTGGGGTTGTGTCATTTTGCCACATCGAATGCTGCTGCTTATTTCTGTAAATATGTTTATTATGCTGGAATAATGCTGTTTATATACAGGTCTAGATGTGGACAAGCAGTTTTGTTGCAGCTGTTAAGGTGAGGCTGGTTCTCCAGGAGACGATGACAACAACAGCGACGACGACAACAACACAAACATAGACTGTGTATAGTCACCCTTTGGTTTGTGGACATTTTGAAGCCAGAAGTTTGGTATTTAAATGTGGCCATGTTGGTTTTTTTGGCGCCAACAGTGACCATATATGTATCTGAAGGGAGGAGTGAGGAGGCAGGGGTGACCCTTGGACCTGAGGACATTGTCTAATGTGTATGAGACTGGAGTTCAGAGACCTGTACCATAAAGCAGGGTTTGATGTTGGCGAGGAAACTTGACACTAAGTGCTTGGTTTCAGTATCACAATGCGGGTATCCCCATGGTAACTTATGCTGCCAACCTAACCTGCTCTGGAGCAGGCTCTGTAAAAGTATTGACCACACTGACCAATCAGATATCTTACCAAACGGCGTCACCTTTCTGACAGGGTGCCACGCAGCTTCGTGCACACTGAGTGAGACGGTCTCTGAACCAGGAAGATGTTAAAGTGTCTCTAAAGACTGTCTACTGCTGTATTCCCTGGATCCAACCTATTTTATTAATGGGGATATTGTCAACCAAAATATCCTTTATAAATTGGCATATACACTAATTATTTTCACTGAAAATTCCATCAGTGCGTCAGAACAATGTATCAAACCACTGAAACTTACATGTATTTCCTGTCCAGAGGATTTACCTGACAAACTGTGACTGTATGACAGCTCACCTGTCTGATGGAAAGTTACTGTTAGATCCTGACTGATCCTCCAAGTCGGGAATATTTAATATTATAAATAATTAATGAAGTTATCACTGTGGTGCCAGGTGCATGAAAGCATACAACTCTCTGTGTCTTTGGAGAAGCTCAGAGGATCCTGATGCTGCAGATGTTTAACAGACTCAGAGAAAAGATTTTTTCAAACAACCGGAGGCTTTATGTCAAAATTCAAACCAGATTAATTACAGTGATTTTTATTAAGCTAACGTTAAAGTGTTGCAGTGTAGTTGTATTTTACATTTTTTTTCATAATGAATTTAAAAATATAGAAGTGAATAAGGCAAAACAACACACATGAAACAAGTTTTGAGGTTTTTGGTTTGGTCTATGAGTTTTTCATTTCCAGCGTGTAGTGGCCATCGGGAGTATTACACTTTTTTGCACACAGTCAATGGTTGCAAAAAAATGAGATGCAATAAGAATTAACATGCAGCAATCAGTGTTTATGTGGCAGCTTTGTCTTCCAGCATATTTAAAATGCAATTGCCTTAGGTGGTGTAGTGTTGCTGCTAAGAAAATTGGTGAATATAAATTCATGCATTGACTTGACCCCTGTGGTTGTAGCACCACTGTCTGCTCCACCAGCTCGCACTGTGCTCCTCTTGAGCAGGGACGTTGGGCCTCTGTCAATGAATGAATAAATAAACAAACAAAAAAAACAAGTGAAGGAAGTGGCCCTCCCAGTGCTGTTGTGTCGCTGTTAAAGAGACCGGTGCCACACAAACCTGGAGGCAGGTGCATTAGAAATGTAATCAAGTAAATCTCAAATATGTAATATATTATTCACATACACACATTGATAAACACTGTCTCCTCCAGAATATCTTCATTTACTATAAATCTGGATTTTCAAATATATTTTAGAGGGGAGCAGAGTAGCCGCCTGCAATACACTCATTATACAGAAAGTTTCAATGTCAAAGTAAAGATACACTTTATTTGTCCCCATGTGTAAATAGACTTTGGACTCTACAATAAATGTAACATAAACAGCACAAAGCAACAAAACTACAAGAATACACACAGCATAAAACCACAATTTAAAAACACAAAGACGCATTAGAAACCATGGTTTGACTTTCCCTGACTGCTGAGCAGTGGTAGGGAGGTTGAGGTGGGTGTGTGAAAACAGAGGCATACAACTGCTGATTTTATAGTACAGTCCGGCGTGCTTTTAATGGTCAACATTCAGTTTTTTTATATTATTTTTGTGATTTATTTTGAGTTCTTATAAGAGACAATAATTTCTAAATGAACTGTTTATTAGTGGGGCTCCATAGATGGGAGAAAAATCCCTATAAGCGATGCAATAGCATTTATAAACTATCTGTGTTCATTTTTGGTGAAACGTCATGCCCAGTGGGAGGGGCTAGTTGTTTCAATGAGGCTGCTTGTGGCCTCGCTGTTGAGAAGATTGCTGGTTACAGACATGGTAATGGTGAATTGCTGGTTGGTTTTAATAGAGTTGTGTGTATATTGTAAATTTCTAAAAAAAAAATTGGCGCAATAAAAACACTGACAGCACAGTCTTCAACTACGCCATTGTTTTTCCCATTTTTTGGAAGGTTTTGAAAGGACCCGGTGACATCAATAAAAACATTAATAATAGTTTAGTTACTATGAATAAGATTTGCAGGAAAAACCAATGAAATCCAGAATATTTACAGTAAATATTTAGTTTTTCTGCTTTAAGGTTAAAGATGTAACTCTTTATAAATGTGTTAATTTGAAAAGTAATTCTGAAAATTTACGGAGAGTGAAATCATACCATAAAGGAAACTTTACATGGTAATATCAAGACCCCACAGTATTATCAAACACTCTGCAGCCAGAGATACCTGCAGAATGGTTCAGGGGGGAGAGGACAGAGAGGAAAGAGCACAAAGTCGGTCAGATGCAATGAAGGCATATTAATACATGAGGTGAAAGTGAGGAGAGACGAGGTGCTCAGTGCATCATGGGAGATCCCCCAGAAGCCAGGGCTCACAGAAGCATAACTAAGGGACTGTTCTGGGTCATCCGAGCCTGCCCCGACTATAAGCTTCATCAAAAAGGAAAGTTTTAAACTTAATCTTAAAAGTAAAGTCAGTCTTTTGAGCCCGGACTGTGAGCTGGTTCCACAGGAGAGGAACCTGATAGCTAAAGGCTCTGCCTCCTGTTCTACTTTTATAAAACTCCAGGAACCAGAAGTAAGCCAGCACCCTCGCAGCAAACTGCTCTGTTGGGATAATATGGAACTATGAGGTCTTTCAGAAAAGATGGAGCTTGGTCATTAAGGGGTTTGTATGTAAGGATTTTAAATTGAATTCTAAATTTTACTAAGAGCCTTTCAGTACACCATTATGGATCAATTGGAAGCTTTTCAGAGAGTTATTGGGAATGGATGAGAATTGAATTGAATATGCCTGGAAAACATCTTTGACTACCTTGAAAAGCGCTTCATATATAAAATGTATTATTATTATTATTATTATTATTATAAGAGAGAATTACAGTAGCAGTAACGGATGCATGGTAAAAGAAGGCCGTCCTAGAAACTTGTATTATGTAACACCAAGGTTCCTTCCGGTCGTACTGGAGGGCAAGGCAGTGTCATGTATTTCACTGAATAATTTCTAAAGTGTTTAGGGCCAAATACAATAACTTAGAATAATCAATGTAGCTGTATATACACAATATGTTGTTATGTAGCCACCCTGCAGTGGTTTAAATTGAACCTGGTGTTCTTTAAATCCCAGTGACATGTGTCCATGTGCATGTGACAAATGTCTGGTCACATATTCAGCAGGATATGGATATTAGTCAATAGTTGGATAAAGAGGAAGCTTTATATTATTTGTATTTATATCCTGTTCATAATACTCACAAGTCTAGTTGTAAATGTGAATGGTTTAGATGAAGGAATTATTATAGTTAGCTCAGAGATCTACAGGAGAGAAGCAATTTAGAGCTACCATGCTTGTTGGTACATCAAGGAAGTAATTAATTTAAATTTTTTCTCTAATAGTTACAATTTATTTGTACAAAACTTCATAAAGCCATTAGTGTTGAGTGCTGAAGAAATACAAGGCTAAACTGAGCTCTGACTCATTCACTCATCAGCCTGGCTAGAGAGCTGGGAAGAAACCTTGAGTTTTTCCACTATTAATGATGAATAATGTGCAGTTTTTGAAAATGCAGCAGGTTTTTTTTTTCATGTATTCAGCCTACAGTTCGAGGTTAGGTGTAATTCTTCTAAATTAGTGGTACAATGTCGACTTTGAAGTTTGCCAAGTTGTCCGAACTTTTCCAGTGATAAGGTAGAAGGCAGAAGGAGTAAACAACGTCTGTCTGCCTTTAAAATGAAACACACGGATTTGAATGGATGGCACATAAAGACACAATGTTCATGGCTAAAAGCAAATAAATGCTTTTCAGACTGTCCTTACCTGCTTAATATTAACATAAGTACATTTAATAAAGACTGTAGAGTCCATCAGGACAATGTAGATCTGTGGAAAGCAGTGTTTTGTCGTTATCACAAGTTTCCATTACGTTATCTGGCTTTGTGTTTGATGTTGCCAATCTCTCTCCCCTCATTTCCTCTAAATGCTGTTTGCCTCGCTGCCATTAGAGTGCACTTACACACTCTTACTTCCATTTTCTTCAGGCCTGCAAAAACTTTGTGCTTATGAATCTGTAATTAATCTGTCCCTTTATGTGAGCGGGCCCAAACATCTCACTACAGCAGTGTCAGAACAGATTCCTGACACTGAATGCCCATTACCCCCGACCGGCTACCAGACCATATTAATTACTGCTGCCACACTGCTCAAACAGCTCTGTCTGGCTAATTCCATAGTGTCGCCCTGGCACAAGTCAATACAACTTTAAGGCTCAGGGCTTCCTGGTAATTGGAACAAACATGGTAGTAGTGATATTCGGAGCCAAATCTTTGCCAGAGGCACAGCTGACTGCTGTTGTATTATCCTGTTTGTCACAGCTCTCAGTAAAGGTGCACAGCTCAAGATACACATACCTACATAAACCATAAATGTGTGATCATAATAATCCTTTATGAAAATGCACTGTAACACCCTGTCTGTGAATGAATTTATCATCACACATACTGGAGAAGGTTAAACATTCCTACAAACTCTTGACTGACTGAACATGTTATGGAGTATAAAGATATTCTTATTTACTGCATGAAGAATGAAGGTCTTGATGTATTATTTAATTACACCGTTGTGTCTGCACACTGTGGGTATTGCTTTCTTATTACCATATTAACTCTGGGTTATTGTGCCAGGCAGATGTTTGTTTGAAGCACGGTCCTCTTGTTGATTTTATACATTAAACTGCATATGTTCCTTTGTCTTGCCTGAAGTATTTTCTGTCCTTTTGAGCTTAAGTGAACAGGCTCCTTTGAAGTGACGGGTTCTCCCAGATCCTCTCTGCGCTCAGCAATGAGCCAGAAGGACTTTTGTTTCCTCAGTGACAACTGAAAGGCAGGTATTGCCTTCTAGCCTACTAACTGCAGGCCTGCTTTGTTTCCCACTCAGCCAACCATGAACAATGTGCATGGTCTACCTCCCTCATCTCTCGAGCTGCTGAACTCCTCTCTCCATAACATTTTGATGATGGTGCTCTCAGGAAAGATACATGTCTGCATGTAGACATCCAGCTTTGTTTATTTATTTATTTATTTTTCAGATTGGTGTTTTTTTAAAAAAACAAAAGAAAAAGAAAAACAAATCTCACATCAGCATATCAGCTTGAGAGATGTCATCTTTTTCATCTTAAAAATTGAAGGAACATGATAAGCTGATGCTTGTTTCTTTTATTTTCCTAATTGTTTTGAAGCAGCCAGCTTAACGTACAAAGCAGGAAAAAAACCCAGATCGCTTCAGCTTAAAATAACACTGTTCTATACATCACTACATAATTGTACATGTGAACTCACAGTTTAAAGACAGATGGTGTGACTTCCAATAATAAACATGCATGCTCAGCTGTAACTCATGATTGATAGCTCAAAGGCAGCAGGAGCATGCTAATAGATGTAAAACAGTCTGTGACCTGCTAGTTAAATGGTGCTGTGAACGTTAGGCAGCCATCAGTGAAGCGCTTTCAGAAATCTCAATGAGCACATACAGTGTCATGCAATTGATCCAATTTAAAACTGTGCACTAGTTCATTGTTCTGCATCTGAGAGCTTATGAACACAGGTGCAAACTGACAAAAAATACTAAAATGAGTAAAAAGGACAACATCTTAACCAGTATGGATATAAAACAACTAGGAACACAAAGAAAAATGCTAACAATTTATTTTACAAAATAAAATAAAATACACCAGCAACTGCATTTTTACCTAAATCTGCAGCTTTCCTTGGCTTTACTTAGCTTTACAGTGAGTTTCAGCTCATTGTTGCTCATTTTTATCTCAGAAATTTACTCTTTTTGTTCCCTCTTTCTGCTCTCATAGCATTTTTTTAGGCTCTTAACTACTCTGCACCAAAACCTTTCTAAAACAAAAAGCGTTTAAACAAAATGTAACGGCCATAAATATATTTGCCAAATGGATGTATATAGAATGGACAAAGCTGACATTGTTGGTAGACAGGAGTTTGGCATTTGAACATCACCATGTTAATTGTTTGGTGCCAGAAGTGACCATATATGGATGAGGGGGCGGGTCAGACCCTTGAAATCGAGGACACTGTACAATATGTGTGAGACTGGAATTGACACCAGACCTGATAATCAAACTAACCACGCCCCTAAATCTTCCTCTTTTTGAAGCCTAATATCTACGTAATGATGAAATGATTTTCAGATGAACCAGATCACTCAGAAGAAGAGTTGACATCAGAATGACTTGTGGAAAAAAATGTATTGACTGAGTATTTCATGTTTGAAAATGATCATTTTTTTTTAAAGTTAAAGTCAATTGGAGCCAGGATCTAGTGGCCATTGGTGGTATTGCACTGTTTTTGTTTTTGTTTTTTTTATTTTCCACGTTGGGCTCCTTTTAGAGACCCAGAGTGTAAGATGCAGGAGTGTAAGTGTTGTGTCCACCACCGAAAAACCTCCTGAAAAAAACTTGCTTCAAAATATGACAACTGCACTCAGCCGTGTTCTCCTCCAATCTTGGTCACAGTTTGTTTTTATCTGGATCGCTTTGAATTAAACTATTAGGCATGGATCGAGCAAAGGCAACCATCAAATCATGCACAGAAGCTTGTATCTGTGCTTTATGCACAACTGTAGTATTCCAGTACACTGTGCTGGGGATGTCAGGGGAAGAGTCATGCTCCTCCTGTGCTGTGATCAGAGTAAATTACTTTGATCTACCAACTGTATTCTGTGCCGGAGTCAAGGAATAAGGCAACAGGCCTCAGATTTCTTTGTTTCAGATGTGAATGTTTTTCACTTACAGTATAGTGTAGTTGAATAAGATAGGGATAAGAACCTAGAATAAAATGATTGAAATTTTCAATCTGGGGCTGAACAGCAGTGTGAGCAGAGATTTGATGCAAACCAAGCGTCCCTTTGGGAAGAACAATATGGATTATAGGATCCTGCTGCCGGTCTACAGAGACGAAGGCAATCACTCAGCTGTTTGATATCCTCTTGTAGTTTGTGCTTGATGCTACTGTGTGCTTGTGATTCACCCTGAAGAATATATGATGACTATGATCAATGTTTTTATCTCTGACACCTTTTAAAGAGCAGCCCCTTATTTTCTGGTGTTGCACCCCCCCGAGAGTCTTTTTGTTGCATTGCCAGCCCTGCAGCATCTTAGAAAAGATTGTATGCGTTTCAGGTTATGGATCCCAGTGGCATAATGAAATACATTTCTTACTGAATGCAAGATGAGTTTCCTGTGTGTGTGTGTGTGTGTGTGTGTGTGTGTGTCTGTGCATGGATACCCATTATATTTTATATGAGCTTCCACATTTAACTGAATCTGGATTCATACATGCATGTGATTTTCTCAACATGGCTTTTATACAAATGTGTGGCTGTACATATTTTCATCATGTGGAACTAGGCACAGATGGCCCGGGTGTAATCTTCTCAATATGCTGTCAATCGTGCTCTACAAAAAGAAGGAAAAGACTGCAGTAAAGGTCATGAAGAGGTGGATTTTATGAGATTATCAAAGGCTACAAGTGCATGTGGACTGAGTAATCTTTCTTTAATATTGATTTTTTTCCTTTTTTTTTTAACAGCTGGACCCTTAACAATTTATAGTACCGCCAGACCCAACAAAATATGTTCATTCCACTTCTTACACAAACAATCTCAATCTCTGCAGGTGTGTCCAGGGATTAAACAAAGCTGGAGGCAGGTGGATCATAGCTCCAGTATACACGGTTCAGGTGCAGCTTAGTCCCAACACATCAGCCTCCAGCCGCAGGCGTCGACTGCATTGTGCAAACAGGACTTTGACTTTCACACTTTCACTCGATCAGGAGGTTTAGATGTGCACAAGAAGCCAAGTTATTCAAAGAAATGGTGTCAGCATCCACTAAAATAACCTGGTTAAAGCCCAACATATAACTGGTGAATCCACAAGATGTCTCCAAACTCTTTTTTTATACAGAGTGAGCTTTTCCCTAATTTTAAGTGATATTATTGCCACAGTATATGTGAAGGGAGATAAAAATTATTAAAACGTTTGTTTAAGTCCTTCCTCTCAGTGATCTGGTCCATGTGAAAATCATTTCAACATTTAGTAGATATTAGGCTTCAAAAGAGGAAGATTTTTAGTTTGATTGACAGGTCTGTTCTCCAGTGAGACTCGGCCTGAACCCGAGTCCTATACGCATTGGCCGTTCCGCGATACAAAGTACACAAGTCCGTACTGGCGTACTTGGTGATAATCTACCTGCAAGTTGGACTCCGAAGTAAAAACTTACGAGAACGCACTGAGGCTAAAGTGCAATTGGACCGCCAGCGTACTTGATGACGTCACATCTCCACTCGTTGTTGCGAAATGCATTATGGGTTATTTGACTGTCCCAAGTCCATACAAGTCTGGTCTGATGCAGGCTCGATAATGAAGGAGGAGCGAGAACACATCTGGGTACCTCTCGTTCTCAGTCAGATGTGTACTTTGAATTGGTACAGTTCTTGGTCACCGACTGATGACGTTTCAGGAGTATGTGAGAACTCAAGTATGAACAAGTACGCATGTTGAGAAACGGCCATTGACAAGTGTCCTCGAGTTCAAGGGTCAGACCCGTCTCCTCACTCCTCCCTTCATGTTCAAATATGGTCACTTCTGGCTCCAAACACCCCACAGAGCCACGTTCTGAACTGAACTTAATTTAATTTAATATGCCTGAGAAGCATCTTTGAGTACCTTAAAAAGTGCTTTATAAATAAAATGTATTATTATTATGAGATTATTGTGACATAGATTGTATAATTATTCAAATCTAACACTGGCTGTTTGCATCTCTTCTCTAAATGACCAAAGTACTGCACTGTAGACTGATTTTAAATGTCGACTTTAATATTTCATCTTATGAGGCTGCAGGAAGAAAGCAGCTTCGACAGTGACGGGGAGCACAGAGGCCACAAAGAGAGAACAAAAGACCTAATAAGAGAAATAGTGGCGATAACCGACTAAATGTTGATAACAAGTGGAACAGGACATTGAATGGCAGCTGCATTTTTCTAAAACTAATCACATTAAGGAGCTCTGATCTGTAGGAAATTAACATCCGAATTACATCTCAAGGACCTCAACTTCCTGAATAAATTTAAATTCTGCCTCCTACCATTTCTTTTAAATAAATTAGGCCCCCCTCTGCTTCCACATTTTATTTATTCATACTTTTTTCTTCCTGACCTTGTGTTGCTTGGTGATCACACACAAATTGTGTGCCACACCATTTTAGCCACTGATTGTGTGTTGTATTTTATTTTTTATTCTCTAACTCAAATATTCAGCTTCAAAGCAGCATCTTTGTGGCCTTCTCCATCTGCACTTTGTCAGAAGTGCTGCAAACACACACACACGTGTAGCATACGCAACCAGCTCAGATTCCTCAGCAATGACTGACTTTACCTTGATCTAGTAGTTTGATTAAATGATATGCTGGAGATTGAGATGTGAGTGAATTGCATTCAATCACCAGACGCCACGGTCAGAGGCGTTTCAGCTGACAGGCTGTACTGAAGCTAAAGACTGAGAAGTCCTTGAGGTGAACTGAAGCCTATTACCAAGCCATAACAACAATGAACGGCTTTAAAACAAGGATTAATGTTGTATATTGAAACGTTCAGGCCCAAATGAACGGCTGTGTGCAGTATACTGTACTCCCAGCGTTGTTGAATAGTTTAGTTTCTAAGAGGTATTATAAAAGATTTGATGTATAGGTTTTATATACCATACATACATAGCAGAGTTAGCACTGCAGCAGAGACGCACGTTTTCAGTGAATCATGTTTCTCCCATATCACAAATCCCATTTTAACCCCAGGGTATGGCTGCAAATGAATCAGGGCACCACCTTTTGTGTGAGTTCAGAATATTTATCATCTTCCTGTATTGCTCCCCATGAGAAGACCAGATAATAGATTGGATTTAATTCAGTGTGAGTGTTTCGGGTTTGCTTTTCAGACACACCGGCAGAGTAATTCTCAGTGGGGGAGGAAGCGTTCAGTTTCTTTACTAACAGAAAAGTAGCAGTACTACAATGTAAATAGTTCTGCAGTTAATGCAGCAAAATGATCAAGGACTCTCTCTACAGAAAACTGTCACCTTTTCCTGACATATGACCTTAAAAAAATGTTATTACTGTTGCATCAGTATAGAGACATTTACCAAGGCCAAATACATGTCTGCTCTCCACCAACCTGTGTGGGTGGTTTGGAGCCAGAAGTGACCATATTTGGATATGAAGGGAGGAGTAAGGAGGCAGGTCTGACCCTTAATGAAAAACTTTATTGTCATTGCACAGGAATGCAACAAAATTATGGACCTGAAGACACTGTGTATGAGACTGAATTCAGAGTGAATGAGCCTCCAAACCACCTGTAAATCACTGGAGACCAGAGCTGTCAATCAAACTAACTACGCCCCTAAATCTTCCTCTTTTTGAAGACTAATATCTACTTAATGATGACATAATTTTCAGGCTTTGGGTGAAACTCAAATGGAACACAATGGGTGTAACATCATGCTTGAAGAACTCATGTTTTTTATTCATTATTGCATAAACCTGTCAAATAAATGAATGAAGTAGGTCTATGAGAGGCAGTGGAACCAAGAAACAAATACTGTGAAATAGAAATACGTATTTAAACTCCCAGCAACCTGGAAGTAAATCTACTATCCACTGCTGGTGTGTGCTGAAGATGACTGGTGGATATAGGAAAACACTCACAGACCTGTGTTCTCTGTTCACAGCTACACCCTCCGTGTGGTCGGCAATGGGATCAAAGCTCAGAGTGCCAATCCTGAAGTCAAAGTGAAGGGAGCAGACCCTGTAATAAATCAGATCATCGACAAACTGAAACACATCAATCAGGTGAGACCCTCCCATCCTTTGTACATATTTACAAAGGATTCCAAGATTTCAGTCTTAATTGGATCCTCACACTTCCTTCAAAGTCTATATTTCCACCCCTCATTCTGTCAAACATATGGTTCCTGTCTCCTCAGGCACTTCGCTAATTCCCTCTGCTTCTTTGCCAATTTGTGGAACATTAGCTGTCCCCTGTTAGCTGCTCATAAAGATGAGGCCATTTACTCTTTACCTTTAATTCTTAACAAAATTATTAATTTATATCATCTTTCATATTACCGGTAAGTACCAGCTCACAGAAAGCTGGTCTCAAATACAAAATCATTCCGAGGCAATGAATGAAAAAATCAATCATTACGCGTTTAGAAACCCATTTGATCTGGTTTGTGTGTCTTCGTATTTACAAAATTCTTTTTCTGCTCTTTGTCAAAATCAATGTAGCTTTTCTATCACCCAGTCTGCTTTTATGCTCGTTTGTGCTGCTGTGGCTCCTTTCAGTGCTGTTTATCTCTCAGGGTGATGAGATTAGAGCAGTTTACGGGAGCACTTTCTCTTCTGTAGCTTCAATAACAGCTGCTGCAGCTGCCTTTGGGTTGTTGCTCTGCAGCTTCAGCAGCAGCAGCAGCAGCAGCAGCTTCACATGTCTGTTGCTCTGGTTTCCCAAGTGGCAGGCTGAAGGCCAGGTCATCTCTCTTGACCTCATGCTGGCACCCACTCTCTGACTAATTCACACCATCTGTGGGATGTCAGAACACATAAATCTATATCATAACCATTTGAGAGCCTCATATCTCATTGACATTCACTCTGTGTATATCGTTTGGTGCGCGTCTCTCTTGCTGTTTGCTTCTTTTTTGTGTCTTCTTGGTTCAGTGAATTTTTAGTTGCAGGAAAAAAAAGATTTGTTTTATACACAGAATTATTTGTGCTGCACGTGATTTACTGTAAGTACTCGTAAACAGTCCATGACTGTCAGCTCAGTGCACATTACGCAATCATTCATAATCTGTTGAGAACAAATATGTGTAACCTTAAACCATCTGTTTTTCTTTCACTCTGCACACTAAAAAATGTTGGGCTAACAGCCTGTTTTTAACCCATTATGTTGTGGTTTTTACAAAAGATTCAGTGCTTTTCTGCAGCATTTTATGATGTTCATCTAACATTTGGTGGATTTTACCCAACAATTTGTTGTTTTTATCCAACTTTACACAGATTTTGCTTGATATTTTCCAGTATTTTGTTGTTGTTTTCAACATATTGTAGCTTTTACCCAGTGCACGGTAAAACCAGCCCATCTTTTGGGGTTAAACTAACCCTTATGTACCCAGTTCTGAGTTAAAACAAACTAGCTATAGGGTGTATCTTATTTTTTTTTAAATCTTTTTTAAAACGTCCTGTTCATCTGTTTTTCTGGTATCTGGACATAACAGTTGATCATTTTCATCAACCTTATCGGCTTGGTTAACTCCAAATTAATGATGGTTAATAGTCATCTATCTGTCTGTCTGTCTATCTGTCTGTCTGTCTGTCGTACTTACAGGTGAAAATGTCATTGGTTTTCTTTTCTTTCTGTGAAACATCTTGAAGAATGATTAACACCCTAACTTTTAGTTACAGCTGCTTTGCTGCGTTTTGAAAGTGGGAAATCGTGTGAACTCGTTTGTGGCATCACAAATCGTAATGAGAAGTGACACTTGGGCACAACATTTGATATGTAGCTTATTATCAGTCTGTTCTCTCATGTGAGAGGCAAATCTTTGGTGTGTGAAGAAACTAAGCGAGGTAGCTGTGATTTGTAAACAACACTCACAATGTGACATTTCATTTGAGATTCACAGCTTGTATGAAACACTTGCCTTGCAGAAGGTTTTTTTTTTGTATCACATTTTGAAAAACCCTCTGTATTCACTGTAAGTCTATCCAGAAAGACATTGTCATATTGCCATGTGGTACAGAGACATACAGAGTTAAACTCTGAGGGCTGTTAAACCATTTTAATAACATATCTTCAGCCACTCATGGTAGTGTCAGTTGTTTGGATGGTTAGTTGGATAGTTGTTCTACCCCTTTGCTCCTGACCAACATATCCTATCATAATCAATCATATTAATTGTCATTACATTGTGAACCGGGAGATAAATGTTCAACCCTGTTTACACTTGGTTTTAAAATGCGTCTCAGGTAATCGCCTCACAAGTGGATAGCACCAAATTCAAGTGTCATTGACACATTGGGGTCTGATCATTCAAACCACATGCAGAGGTTGTTTGGGATGCATGTGACCACATATCTTTTGAAAATACATCAACGCAGGTCCTTTTCTTGCCATATTCTCATTTGGAAATCATTTACAACTTTGTTCCTGAAAGAGTGTGAACAGTCCGTACATGTACAATAGTTTCTGAATCATTTTGAGCTCTCCTCTCTCTTAGCTAACTGTGCTAACTGTTCACAAAATATGGCACTCTGGTGAGTGATGTGAAAACTGTGGGCGGAGCCCTGACGGCACCGTAATGACATTCAAACACAAGTGGTCAGCAGGACGGTTTGGAGACGTGTTAAATACAGGTGCACACAAAGGCTGTTCACTTGTGATCTGATAACTGAAACGCACGTTAAAACCAAGTCTAAACATGACTTTGGTCATCCCCTAACACTAGCTCCACAATAAGGGTGCAGATAACTGTTTACATAATGTGGCGTTCTTCGTGAGTTTTGTGAAAATTACAGCAGGACGGTTTGGAAACACATTTTAAATACAGGTGTAAACAAAGATGTGAAGTGACCAAAGTGTGAACAGGGCCCCTGTGTCAAACATGACCTTAGTTATCCCCTAAAACTAGCTCCACAATAAAACTACAATTTGTGGTTTTTAAGATAGTTTCAAATCACAAATTCAAAGTCACAAATTGTCTTCAGGATAAATTAAACTAACTTTAACTGCCTTGACTTTTCATGTAATGCCACTGTCAGAGTTACATTCACATAGCTTCTAGCATGTTAGACTCCTGATGATCACGTCTAAACTGATCAGGCTCAGTATTGTGCTGCGGGTCACTTGTGTTTTGCAAGTGCTCAGAGCCCAATATATGAGCAAAAGATGGACTGATTAATAATGCATGTCTAGTCTATCAAATGGGTGTTACACACAGACACACACACACACACACACACACACACCATAGTTTAGTGGACAATGTTTAATCTTGTTTAGACCCAGATTACAACATTAATATGGCAACATTATTAGTGTTATAAATTTGTCAAAGCAGATGTATTATGTAAATTTCTGCCATGATTGACATTTCTTGTTGCTGAACAACTCAATTGAAGCTCCTTGAAACTCTTTGACACTCTGCAGCAAACTTGTTACAAGAATATCAACAACAGTTAAAAGTATATATAACCTCCACCTAAATAATAGCAAACCAGAGATAGAGCTAATTAGTCCCAGGGAATATAAACAGTATTCAGATAAAGACAAAGACAGTGTTTCTGTTAATTAAAAAGGAAACACTGGAGCCCTTTTTGTTTCTGTGGTTAATTTATCAGCTCTAAAACAAGTAAAGTTTCAGTGTAGGGGTAGGTGTGAAAATCAGAAATCTTCATAATTTACAAGAATCTTCAAATTGTTGTTTTCCACACCCGAGGTAAAAACAGTTTCCAGTATCACCATCATCATCATTATGTTTTTAAACCAAAGACTGTATCTTGAAATGGACGAAGCAACCAGGGCTCAAAAAAAAGGCCAATGGAGGAAGTGCAAAAAAAAAATACCACTGATGGCCACTAGATGCTGGCTCCCAAAAAACTCTGGCTCCAATTGACTTCAATTCAAAAATGGTCATTTTCAATCATGAAATACTCAGTCAATACATTTTTTCCACAGGTCATTGTGATGTCATTAACTAAAGTCAACCTCTCTGCTCAGTGATCTGGTCCATCTGAAAATCATTTCATCATTAAGTAGATGTTAGGCTACAAAAAGAGGAAGCTTTTGGGGTGTAGTTAGTTCTCAGCTTAAAGGGTTGGACCCGCCTCCTCACTCCTCCCTTCAGCTCCAAACATGGTCACTTCTGGCTCCAAATATTCAATATGGCCACGTTCAAGTACCAAACTGCTGCCTTCATAATGTGGGTCCACAAACCAGTGGGTGACATGGTTTGAACTAATGAAGTTGAATCTTGTGTAATGTATTAGAATCATAATAAATAGATACTTTAAATACAGATTTGGGGCTGCGTGGGACAATCAAGATACCAAACCATCTTTAATCCTTTGAAGACAATCCTCTTTGAAGACACTGGTATGACAATTGCACTCAAGCTTCAATATTTTTCTGCCGTTCTTTTCTATTTACTTTGCTTGTAGAGTCAATTTAAAATCAGTCGATTGACTGGTTGAACATGATGACTGTTCACAAAGCAGTTTCATGTGGAAAGAAGAGCCCTCAGTGTGTGATTTTGTATTTAAAACACACTTGTGTTGAAATACTACATTTGCCCTTCTGCACAAGTACTGTTTGCCAAATCTTCATGTTTTGTGCCAGCTCTGCCTCCAGCACATTCAGACAAAAAAGGGAAAAAAAAAGATACAGTGCTGATGTAGAGGGGTAAATAGTGAACTTTGCCTTTTTTGTATGTAGTCATTATGGCAGCCATCCAGATCGGTGTTCAGTAATCTGTGATCCGTTCTAAAGTTTTGTTTGAGTTTTATGGAAATTCAAAATGCACTTGATTGTTAAACTAATTGTACCAATGTCGTCACTACACTTGAACCAAATTACGTTTCATCACTGGGTCAGAATAATACTCAAAGGGAATCTCTTTGTTGTTGCCAGTGTAAGCCTCATATCAGTTAATAATGCACTGACTTACCGAATAATTTATCACTGCGTATGTTTCCTTCATATTTCTACACTGGACCAGTAACAACCAGCATTAAAGAGCTTTATAGCATTTTTTTTGATATGGTATTAAATCACTGAGATTTACAAGGCAGTTTTTAAAATGTGACCTCTCTCATTAAACATGTCCGACCAGTGAACGACAGCAGCGGTGCTTAGTACAAATACTAACGCTGACGTGCAAATGATGACTGTCTTCTTTCAGTAGTGAAGACAGAGTGTGTGTGAGGATGTTGTACTGCAAAGAGACTACAGTGAAGTGTGTTCAGTCTACGCTGACAGTGACCAGTGTTGACAGTTTGTCTACAACAGCTCTGAATGCAAACAGTAACAGTCTCAAGAAACACTGTGAGTAACTTAACTTAGCACTGGGATTCATTCAGACCTTTTTAGATTGTTGGGTTAGAATTAAAGGGAGATGACACCAACATTAACCCAGTACTTTTATTTCTCTAATCATTTTAGGAACTGTTATTGACAGTGTCTTAGAAGGTGATGTGACCATTGTGTTTTTTTGTGTAATTATTCAAATTCTTGTTCAAAAAACATAACATATTAAGTTTGTATTATATGAAACATGTTACATAGACTGTATATAAGCAACTGGCTCAAAAAACGAGGCCACACACATAATTGACTTCAATTCAAAAACCATCATTTTAAATCCTGAAATATTCAGTCAATACATTTTTTCCACAAGTCATTCTGATGTCATCAGCTAAAGTCAACTTTTCTTCTCCGTGATCTGGTCCATCTAAAAATTATCATCATTATTTCTTCTTCAAGAAGAGGAAAATTTATGGGCGTGATTAGTTTGATTGACAGGTGTGTTATCTAATGAGACCACGTCTGAGTTTCATCCACATTGGGCACCATTCTTGGGTTCAAGGGTTGGACCTGCTTCCTGGCTCTCCACTTCATATCCAAATATGGTCACTTGTGGCTCCAAAACAACCAACATGGCCACATTCAAATACCAAACTCCCGGCTTCAAGTTGTGATTTTGAGGTGACGACGCATTTGCTTCGTCAATTTTATAAACTGCCTGTGGTTACAAAACACGTCCCTTATCTCAGTTCCTCTGGGACCAGTAGAAACATTACCCAGCCGGTGCAGCAGCAAAACCAGTTGCTGACTGAAGATATGTTCATAGCGTGTAAATTCACCCAATCACTGCCATCGACTCTGAGGGGGAAAAAAAAGGGCAATTATTTTATCACCCCAAGCAGAATCAGTTAGCAGGAGTGTGGTGTTATAATTTCTTCTCTAAAATCCCTTTGAAAGGAGAACGTTGGTGGAGAAACGCAGCAAGATGGCAAACACAGCAGAACAGATGCAGCATGGCCTGTTAGACACAAAACATTCATTTGAGAACATAAAGAAGATCTATCAGAGCACATGGAGGCTCCAGCAACATTACTGTACCAGTCAACAGTACCAGCTCAGCTGCTTAGTATTCTGTACACAGATAGGTAAAAACAACTACAACAACGTGTATTTAAAGTTCACATAATAAATAGTAATTTAACCCTAGATGTTTCTTTTTTTTTACACAGTATTTTGTTGTTTTTACCCAAAATTTAGTTGTGTTATCCAGCATTTTGTTTACCCAGTATTTTGCTGGCTTAACCAGTATTTTGCTTGTTTTACCCACTATTTTGATTATTATGCAGTATTTTGTTGTTCCTACCTAAAAAGAAAAAAAGAAAAAAGAATATATTGTGTAACACTAATCCATCTTCATGGTCCAGTATGTAGTTAATCCAACATTTACCCAGTTTGGGGTAAAAACAACTCAGTATTTTTAGTGAGTATACACATGTATGTATAAGTCGTATATAAATAATTTATTTGAAACTTAAAAAAAAAAAAAAAAAAAAAAACAGAAAAAAATGCCTTAGTTTAATGTCCTGCATTATTCATACAGTTTCTAAAAGAGAGTTTAGATAAAGTGCAGCCCCACCTGGAAATGTTTTCACCAGCTGCCTCTGGAGTTAAACTTATTTTTTAGTTTTATTGTAAGAACTTAAGAAAAATGGATGCTTATTTATTTTTCTATTTCATTGACACACACCTCATTAGGGACCGTGCCTTATACAAAGAAACCCTGCTGTTCCAAGTATCACAGTCATGCTGTTGAGCCCAGACTTCCTGAAGCAGTACACACTGTAAACCCTAACAGTACTGCTGACTTATAAAGACTGGTTACACTGTACTAAAAATCTGTTATCAAGTTAGCAGCACTCAATGTATTTTCTTTCTCTGAACTATTTGTACAGTTTTCATTTTCA
>OOFC01014930.1:104367-120068 GCA_900323345.1 Pseudochromis fuscus
TTAAGTACTGACTCAAAAATACTAGTTTGCTAACTTAAATATTTCGAGGTAATCGGTTTCCACAAACATTTTGAGTACTGTGAACTTGTTCGGGTTTACAGTGCATGTTTGTAGGAGAGCTAATTAGTTAACATGGCATCTATAATGTCATGTATAATTACCCCAGAGTCAGAAAAAGCTTGAAAATGATGTGTTTTCATTCTAGAAGTCAATAGAGGAAGGTAAAATCGTACAAGTCAAGTGTTGAGGAATTGCAAACCTTTGTATTATACATCTGGCACGATTCATTTAACAGCTTGTGCGTTCACAGTCCTTGAGTCTATTTTGCATTATCATCTCTCTGGGACTTGATTTGCAAATGGGTCTGATTTGCAAATAGTTCTGATTGGCATCTCATTAGCTGCTGAAGTGCAGCACAAGTGCCAGCGTGTGTGTTTGACCTGAATTGTTATTTAACATTCATTTTAAACTGTCATATTTTATGCCTATGCTATTTGAAAGTGTTGATCGCACATGTTTGTAACCAACAGGGAGTCACAGTCAGTGATAATCATGTAATTCACTGACAGTGTTGCTTGAAAAGACAGAGTCCCAGGCTTGAAAAGGATGTGATATATTCAGAATTTTAAAATGCCGCTTGTGTTAAGTGGTGATTCTTTTAAATTTAAATGTATTGAATTGTGGTGTGTGTGCGTGTGTGTGTGTGTGTGTGTGTGTGTTGGAGGGTTAATAGCAGCTCACTTTCTGATCATTAAAAACAAAAAAATGTGCACACTCATTCCATTGTACACATGAGTGTGTGTGTGTGTGTGTGTGTGTGCACATCTGAGGCCATTTCCACCTGATTTTAAGATGTGTTCCATTTGATCGGATCACAGGTGGACAGCTCTAAATACAAGTGCTTACGACCACCAGAACACACCGAGATCTGATCACTCAAACCACATACGGAGGTGGTCTGGATACCACACATCTTTTGAAGTATAAATGTGTCCTGAGACTGGTCTGGAGATGCCGTTTAAAACCAAGTGTGAACAGGGCTGGACTGCACACAATGCAGTATACTACTTCAGTAATACACTATAGTACTGATGCACTTGGTAATCTGAGGAAACTTGCCTTGATATGGGCATGAATGCCAAGTTGCCAAGTTGAATGACTCGAGAGAGAGAGAAGAAAGAGTTGGTTGAAATATGAGCGAAGGTGAAAGGTGAAATTCTATTACCTTTAAAGACACCACTGTTGGGCATTTTTATGAGGATAAGAATGATGTGTCCATGCAAATGTTGATTCTTCATGTTTTTCATCTACATATCAGAAATGCTCTTTGCTGTTTCCATTTATGTACCCCTGACCTTGACTAACTACAGCACAGAAACTGCTCCCAGTTTCCCGAGGACCAAATGGAAATGTATCATTACTATTCCAAAGCCGAGACCGCAGGAAAACACAAAACAGCAATGCTGCTATTGACAAATTCATCATGCAATCTGAGTGTACAAACTCTAGATTTCATCATCTTGCTCATCAGCAGCTCTTTCCTATGAATTATTTGTTGGCTGCTCTCCTCCTTTCCTGTCCTCTCCTCTTGATGTGGTAAAACCCATCAAGAATCTATAAGTAGGCCCTGTCCCCGTGTCTCAATCAAAATCAGGGGCAAGCAGCTCCTCACCCAGTCTGCAGGCTGAATTATTTACCAGTCATTGATGTGGTGGTTGACCAGCAGTTTTGCTTGTGAATTATTCATATCCCCTCTCCTCTTAGTCCAAAGGATTAACACTGAGAATGTATTCACATTTTATTTGTTGTGCTTCTGAATTTGCATACCACAGTGTAACATCTGACTCTCATAAAAGTCCGGTTGGGGAGCAAAGGCAGTCTTATTTAAAACCATCATCCAGGTCTTTTGATGTAAAAAAGGTTTTTTTTAAACACAACAAACCCAATAAACATAACACACAGATTCAGTTGGTTGGATTAATTGTTGGTACCCAGCAAGGAAATAAAGTCACAAGTGTCAGAGCTGTGTGAGTGAGTCTTAATTTGTTTTGGGACAAATCCCAAAACCTGCTGCATAATTACTTTTTAACTCTCATTGTGTCATTTATTAAACCCACGAGGTAAAAGCAGTAAATCAAAATATTCAGGGACAAATCCAGCTAAGCTGCATACCTGTAGATAATGTTATCTGAAGTGATTGCTGGTGCTTATAGCTTGAACAACAACAGCATAATCCTCTGTTGTGTAATTGGCCATAAGTTAAACAATCATAAAAACGATTACAAAATTACTTTTGGGTAATACATATTTTCCCGTCCGTCTCTCCTGTGAATTACATTCATGCGTTGTGAGTTTGCCGTACAGGGGAAATGAAATGCAAATACAATTAAAACACAGGTTATTATAAAGACAATCTGAGTATCACAGCTGATATCACAAACTCTAATCCACAGACACACATTCTGATGTAGAATTAAAGATACAGTTGAGTTTAGATAATTTATAAGCACTTGGCTAAGCTTCAGGAATCTGATGATCAGACTTGTGTTGATCTGCATTTTTTCTACTCTCCAGAAATTAAAAAAATCCCATCCCTCAGCACCTTCTGAGTTCTCGATGTTGTTTACAGCCCCGAGCCCACAGGCTTGTACTGAAGAGATTTTCCCTTTAAAAACAGGTCATGAATATATACTTTTAAAATGTATTTATTTATTTTAAGCTAAGTACTTTTCTACGTCAGATGTTACCCAAACGGGAGTGAATCATGTAGTAGTTGTGGACTGTTTTCATCCTCGGATTAATATTAATGGCTTCCGGATGATGTTGGTGAGATTTTCTCAAAATAAACTACAGTATACGATGTCACCCAGCACAATGTTGTAGTTTTATAATAGATTTTGGAAAAACAGGAGGAGGTGTGTTGCATAAAAGAGTTAAGCTGTATCGTGTTTTATATGCCACTTTGGTCTTTTCACTTGCTGGAATTAATTTAACTATACAATATCTGCAGCAGTATCCTTGATTTTTTATTTATTTATTTTTTTTAAAGTTGAGTCATAGGACAGCTTAATTTGAATAATATTATTCTAAAATTCACATTGTATTCTAATTTCTATTCAGGCCTCTCGCTCACTGACCTGCTGGCTCTTTGCTGCTGCAGCACTTGGTCTGGGTAAACACACTGTCAGTGCTGCTGCTGAGGAGAGGGAGATGGGAAATGACAGTGTGTGTCTTGGGAGCCGACTCACATCCTGACACTTTTTTCCTCTGACTGGCAAATACGATCATTGTAAGATCTCTCTCCCTCCACCCTCTATTTACAGATAGTAGAACGTGTTCAAACAGAATGCTAATGAGCTCAAAAATCCACACATGGTTTGATTCATCTCCCCGATCTCTGGAGGTGTGATTTATTTTGCCACATGACACCCTGCATATCTTTAGGGAATGTACGTAATCAACAATGTGAGTTTAAATGTATGGATTTATTTTCTTTTCTGTTAATCTAATGCTTTGATTTATTTTTTTAAATTGTCTTTGGGATCAGATCTACTTTTATCTGTGGATGGAAATGTCACTGCAGTGGTTGTGTAAGCTGGATAAATATAGTGATAATGGCCTCACTTTTACAAGATGCAGTCACCTTGTTCCATTACTGTAGATACAGCTAAAGTGCAGACCTTAATGGCTGCAAATTGGTGTTGACAGCTAAGTGAAAATTTCAAGCATTAGACGGCAGCACAGTGACATTTTCTGTTTTCTGCATACTGACACACTGATGGCGTTTAATATTTTCAGTGACTGTGTATGCACAGTCAGCCAAACAGTTTAATTAATCCTATGTTAGTTTATGTTTTGTAGTTTTACCTGCACCTTTACTTCAGAGGCAGATGCCACTATTAAGTACTACACACAAAAAAATTGTTGAGTTGTAGTTGCCCTGTAATTTGTTGTTTTCACTCTGCATTGGGTTACAACAACATAATGGTGGTAAGAACAACAAAGTGCTAAAGTAATAAAATAGTGGGAGAGAAACACAAAATGTTGGGTAAAAACCATAAAATGCTGTCTACACATAATGATACTGGGAAAAACTTCTGGATACAAATGATGAAATATTGAGTAAAAACCATAAAATGTTGGTTTAAAAAAAAAAAACAACCCAAAGTGCTGGCTCAACATAACAAAATACCAGACAAATACACAACCCATCGTAATGGGTTAAATTAACACAGCATATAATTAGTCCAGTATTTATCCAGCTGCAACATTTTTTAGTCTGTAAAACTGTTGCACTGGGGCATACGCAACCACAAAAAACAAACATGCAACAGATAGTATAATTAAGAAATACCTTGAAAAAAAGTGCACTCAAAACTGTGTATTTTGTAGGCGAGGTGTCAGTGTGTGTGTGTGTGTGTGTTTGTGGGTAATATTCATCACTCTGACTACCTGTGGGGAGAAACTGTCTCTGAAATGGGTGGTGCATGATTTAATGCTCCGCTAGCGTTTTCCAGATGGCAGAAGTGGGAAAAGTGAGTGGGCTGGATGAGTGGTGTCCTTGATGATGCTTTGGGCTTTCCTTATGCAGCGGGTAATGAAGATATCATAGAGCCACAGTAGGTCGTGCCAGTAAATTTTGATGCAGGCTTCACTGTCTTTCGCTGCAGTTTCCAGTCCCGTACAGTCAAAACTGCCAAACTATACACTGTGAAGCAGCCTGTCAGAGTATACTCTCTATGGTGCAGTGATGAAAGTTAAGCCAAGCCTCGGTTCCCATGCCAAATCTTTTGAGATGCCTCACGAACTGCAGTCTTTGTTGTGATTTTCTGAGCTGGTGGAGAAAGCAGCTGGTATTATGGAGAAGTTTGTGATGTGTACAGTGGTGAGCTTAGAGGTTTATGAAATATATGAGGTGGCCAAGACTGTTTCCAAGGTGGGCGATGGAGGTTAGCTAAGCCATGGAAGGCAATATGTCCCACTTAGTAATTTGATATATACTTCAATATGAATAAGTAAAATCCCTGAAGTCTACAGCCACAATGATGAGTCTGTGAGGCTGCACTTGGTTCAGTAATACTGTACGCTGATACAGGCACAGTGTCATCATAATCATAGACCGTACATAGAAATGGACAAAGCAACCACATCTCAACTATGAGGCCAAATAGATGTGCAGAAAAAATCAATATCATCAATGGCCACTCGATGCTGGCTCCAAAAAACTCTGGTTCTGATTGACTTCAGTTAAAAAAATGCTCATTTTCACACAACCAACGGGTGACGTCATGCTAGCTTCATCTATTCTATACAGTCTATGATCTTAATGTAGCATGTTAGCTACAATTTAACACACTGAACATTTGTAACAACCTCACTGAAAATCATCCAATATTGATGTGTAGTCTCGACCAGGCGGTGAACTGACCAACACTCATTATCACTGAACCCACACATCTGTATTTCAATTTCATCACTTGTGTTGTTAGAGAGTGAAACTACATTATATGGTGAACTTTGTTTGATCTTTGTTTAATGCAGATCTTGGTTAATGGTGTGGTCAATATGAATTGGTCACTATTACAGTGAAAGTACTGCATTAGTGCTGCTGTTGATATTGATTATTTAGTGTAAGTATTTTAATAAGTCGAGACATGGTTCAGCGCTGGGGTCATTAAGATGAGTTTTTGTAACCTGGCTAAACATAAAGACCTTTCAGAATTACTGCATGAGCAAGTAAATGTTGTGTAACATCCATTTCTAACTAAACGCACCAGAACATATGATTTACATAGAATTAAGAGAAGTAAACTGACCAGGATTCAGAGAGTATTAATCTAAATCTTCTGTTCTCATTCTGAGATTGAGAAGTCCTGACAGACTGAGGGATAAGTTACTTGAGCTCAAAGTTGCTACAACAAGCTTTTTCTTGACAGTGAAATTGTCACCACCATAAATTCTGCCTCTCCTCAAAGACAGATTCCCGTCGGTCCGGCCCCAACTCTCTCCAGTGGAAGTAATGGCCTTGTCCTGGATGATGCTAAACTCCTGGTGAGAGTGTGAAAGCCCTGTATGGTCGCAATTTATGTTAAGTTACATGAAAGAAAAGCTGAGTGGCAAACCCGGGTGTGCCAGAGGGATGACCACCACTGGCCAAACAATTTTAAAAGATGGGAACCTGGGGGAATTAAAAATTGAAATGCTGCATCGTGTTTCTGTTCAAGGCAGCGACTAACGACTATTTTGATCGGCGATAGTCACACATTCAGATTGTAAACCTCAGCAACTCTCAGCAGGATAGGAAGGAAAGGAGATGTCTGTCTCCATTGGAAAACCCATCTGGGGACAATAGTTGACAATTAGATTTTCTGCAACTATTATTAGTTTCCATTTTTGTCACCTAATTGTTGTATCGCTTTTTTTAATCATAAAACTGTAACTTTTGTTGTCTTTGATTATTTGCTTTGTCTGTATCAAATGGATGCACAGTTCATTAGTTTAGGATGAAATAGTTGTATGCAAAACTTTGGGCTCTCCTGGGAAGTTTTTATGTCATTTTTGGATGTCAGATCATGAAGTGGTCTATAAAGAGAAGTGGTTTGAAAGTCCAACAAAAATACTGAGCTGGTTTCAAAAAGTGTTTCCAAGCTGTGGTATCCCCAAAGTGATAGGTTACTAAATGCCTTTTAGTGAGCTGCCTAAACTTTTGCACGTGCTACAATTGCTGTTTATTGTTTTTTGTTCTCTTTTATATGCTAATGAAATAAAAACATAACAGTGTGTGGATTTGCAGAAAATGTGTTTATCATTATCTCACACAGTGTCGGCTCTAAATTGGTTCAGCAATTTTAAAAGGAAAGAAAATGACCAATTAGTCGAGGATCTCTGTGTTCACAAAAAGTGTATATTAGCACATGGGCATTTTTGTTTTGTGGAAAGAAGTAATTGGTATTATTCGGTCATCACTTAACTCTCCGCACTCTGCAGTAACAGCCAGAGGGCAGCCCGAGGGGGCCTGCCCAGAGTTTGAATGAATCAAAGCACCTGTCTTCTAACCAGTGTTAGACAAAAACCCCATGTCATTCACACGAGAGAGGCTAATAACACTGTTAGGCAACTCAGGCTTGTTTCATTGTGTGTCAGAAAGAGCAGCGCGGCGGGTCAATAAAATCAAACACAGAGCAGCTACTCCCCCGGCCTGGAGACGCACAAGAATCGAGTAACCCTCTGATTGACATGCTCGGTCAGACACGGATGTTTCCTCGGCTTTGGAACAAACCAGTTTGCTGTAATACACCATTACCTAATAAGACTTGATTAATCAATTAGCACTGTTTGTATCTGCCAGTGACATCACAAACCAGGATTTAGATTTTCTTTTAAAATCAGTATAAGTGTTTGTAGATGTCTGTGCTCTGATTCACAGCAAAATGTGTGATGATCTTTGACTTCACACTAATTAATTCTCTTCTGGTTTCATATTACTTAAGTTTTTTTTCTGTTTTATTACATTTTTATGGCACTTTCATTTGACTCTTTTCATCATCTAAAGAAAGAAAATAATCAAAGAGCATTATAAAGAACTTGGCTGCAAATATACAGATCTTGTTATTTTCTTGTTATATTCGAGTAAAAATAAATTTGATGATGATTTACTTTCATTTAAAGCTCGGGGCTGTAATTTGTAGCTAATAAATGAACAGTGCATCCATTGGGGATGGTTTTTCAGGTGTGAGGACTGGTTGTGAGTTGTGTGAGTATTTAGCAGCAGGACGGTTTATATGGGCTCAACCTGAAAAGAAATACAGTGCCTGTGGTCATAGTGGTGAAGGAGCGTATCACTCAGTGCAACTGTAGCACCCACTGATGTGTTCTTAATAGTTTTTCGAGAACAGCAGAGGTGTACAGTGCAGAGAAGTGAGACATATCAGGCTTCGGCTGCACAGTCGGTTCAAAGGATCAGTTTATTTTGGGTTTTGATCTTTTACATGCTTTGTTAACAATATGGAAACAGAAGAATAGCAAAAGTCTTTTTCTTTATTTTTTGTTCCTGTTGGCAACACAAACCAAGCACTAGAAGGGAAATAATAGCAGAAATATGAATTAGTCAAGTCAGTAAGTTAGAAAATGTTTCAGATTAAGTTCACATGAGGTCAGGTCAACTCTTCAGTGACTCTCCTCCTACAACCTTACAGCTACTACAGTGCAGTATATATATTTATTTAACCTTTATTTAACCAGAAAATAAAAGTCTTGAGATTTAAAAAAAATATATATTTTACAAGAGAAGCTCAAATAGTTAAAAACAAAACAAAACAATGCAAAACAGTCAGTCATCTTCTATACCTGCTTCTCCACACTTGGATCACAGGGGTCTGCTGAAGCCTTTCCCAGCTGTCATCGAGCAGGAGGCGGGGTACACCCTGGACAGGTTGCCAGCCTATCGCAGGACTAACACAGAGACAAACAACCATTCACACTCCCACTCACACCTATGGTCAATTTAGTTTGATCAATTCACCTAACAAGCATGTCTTTGGACTGTGGGAGGAAACCAGAGTACCCAGAGAAAACCCACGCATGCACCACCATGCTGCTCAACAACAGAACAGTAAAAACACACAAATTCACAATTTTAAAACAAGTAAAAATAAAAAAAATGCATGTTTCTTAAAGCAAGTTGAGGACCTTTAAAAATGTAAGATTTCCATGAATAGAGCAATACTTAGGAATATCAAAGGCTGGGATGATAGAAGCCACTCATTACATCTACATTCAGATGAAGCAACAAGTCCTTTAAAATACCCTTCAATTAATTTCATATGTGTTGAAGAAGACAACATGTACACAGCCATATCTATATATACCGCTCATCCTTTAAACCCGTTGCAAAGGATTAGCCGGTGAATCTAAAAGCTCAGGTTGCAGACTGTTTTCCATGTGCAGACTAATTGCAAGATGCTGTTTCCTCTAAAATGAGTTAGTAGTTGACAGCCTTTGAACTCCACACACTGAGCCTCCAGGCAGTGATCTACCTCCTGCACTGTGAAGCTCAGAGTTCAAAATCCGACAAACCCCTAGACCAGCCTCATGTCAGCCACCACAGGAACCCATTATTCTACATGTGTGAAACATCTGATCGTATTTCTTACATAATCATAAAGAAAATCATGGCAATAACAACATGTAGGAACAGCGCAGATCGCTCCAACTCTCTCTATCTTCTAAGCTGTCACCATTTAGCAGACGAGACTGCAGACAGGCACAGATATGTCTCAGCTCAGCCATGGCAGCAACCCTGACACTTATTCTCCCCTGCACTGAACCACAGCAGTAACTAATTAGCATAGACACTACCTTTCTGATCAACACAAAGCATTCTCTCTTGTTTCCAATGACGCACCATGAATTTCAATGAGCCAATTAGCGTATGCATTTCCCCTGGTGTCGAGTTCACAGAGTCTTTGATTGAGATTCTGCTGCACAGCGTTACAGCAGAAAGTTTAGTTGCCCTGAAGCCACTGCGGCCGAGAGGATGAATGTCACGTAACTCACGCTATGGATTCATTTAAGTGGAGTTTATAGGTGTTGCTGTTCAGAGTCATTGCTAATGTTCACATTTAGTTTAGTGAACATTAATTCACAAGTCTTTAAGTGTGTGTTTATTTTTTGTTTGCACTTATTTATTGGCTGTTGATGTTTATGTAGCCTAATGTATGAGGATGTGACAGAAATGCTTATTTTAAAAAGCCAGTTTTAGTGCAGTCATTGTGTAGATGAATGGTTCTTTATTATAGAGGACTGAGGCTGATTGACAACATAATGATTAGCTTGCTTCTATTTTCTCCTTCTCATTTTCTGTAAATGTGCTCTATACTGTCCTTACCACGAATCCTTGTGTCCTGCTGAGTATTTAAAATGCATAAAATATCCATATAATTGAATACCTCCTGCAGTGTGCGCAAACAAATTTACTTCTATTTTTAAATATGCATATTTTTCTGTCTCTTTTTGACACCAGCTGTTGCAGGGAAAGTCCATCCCTAAACTGGGGTCTCTGGACCAGATTGAAACAGGAAGTGGAGACGCAGAGGGACGTTACAGCGGGGACTGCGATGATGAGGACGGATGTAGTGGTTCAGGTGGCGGTGATGTTAAGAGGAAAGTCTCCAGAGTCTCCAAATGTAAGTTTTATCTTTTTGTAGTTTTGGCAAATGGACTGGACCTTTTTTACCTTTTACTATACAAGTTGTGTTGCCTCGTACTCCACACAAACATCCACACACTAAGCAGAGCTGCAATGCAAGGTGCTAGCTCACAGCGGGGCAACTTAGAGTTCAGAGTTTTGCTCAAGAGCAGTTTGACATGTGAACAGGAGGAGCTGGGGATCAAACCACGAACCTTAGGATTTGTAGGTGACCTGCGCTACCACCTAAGCTGCATCAGCCCCACTGGATTTTGTTGGTCAGTCATCCAGTTGGAAGTTGGTGTTGCCCAGCAGTGATTATCCATATGCTCTAAGGAGGCAGGGATACAACATTTGTTCTATAGCATGTGGTTTAATGATTTAATACCTAAATGGGCAAACATATGTAATTATTTGGAAGAATTATTTAATTGCTGTTTTATAATGTATCTGCTCAAATTCAACAATTTCACTTTTTTTTTAGCATCTGTACTCTCCAGTTGACCCTCTATCTCCCAGGATACATTTTCTCTGCTTTGTACTTCATTTTTAAAAGATTTTAATTGTTCATAATTAGTTTCTTTTATGTTTTTGTGAATTAAATTTTAAGAAAACTAAAAACATTTTGCTCCAGCTTGACTGAACTGATCAGTGTTGTGACTTGTGAAAATGTAAGTCACTATTCCCAAAGAAAAAAGAGAGGTAAATAGATAAATAACAAGCAATATATAACCTTGATATAAGCTGTATAATATGAATTCAATTAAATTTACAATACAAATGTAAAATTTTCAAGATTTAAAACCAGTTTTTGAACAGTGAGGACATTGCAGGGTGCAGCTGCGTAATACTATATTTTATTAAGACTTCCTTCCGTCTTCATTTTATGACAGCAGTAATAATAGTCATTAAAGATAATAGTTGCTATGGGAACATTATTGCAATCAAGGCCTGTTACTTTAAAAATTATTGCTCCTCAGTGGATCAGTAACCCCTGATGAATCACAGCAGCATAGCTCTCCTCTTCATTTCGTTACCTTTCACATCCTCCTCTCGGCTCATGGATTCCTTCTCTCCTCTCTCCTCTACTCTCCATCAAACATGCTAACAACCTGATTAATCACCTTGCTCATTTTGCCTGTGGCGACAGCGAGGAAGGGGGGGTCATCCAAACAAGCCGTTCTATCCGTGTAAATGTTTCCTCTACTGCTTGTCAGCCTGACTCGAGGCCGCGGCGCCGGCTCAGGCTCAGGGAAGCTGCTTAACAATCGCTCATCTAAAGGCTGTAGGGAGGCTCTGACATTTATCACCCATTACAGTAGAGCCGCCCTTTTCTTGTCATAGGCCAGATCAGCCTGTCTCCCATATTTATGACCCACTGTCTGTTGTGACCTCTGTCAAGCATCTGTCCCCTGCTGCCTGACCCTCACACAAACAGTGAGGATTCACCTCCTGAACCAGACCTCAGGTCAGTCCCTGCAGGATCCTGCACTTAGAGCTACAAAAGTTTTTATATTTTTGGGTATTTTCTTGAGTTTTATTTTGTTGTAGTATTAAATAAATTATTAAAACTGGCACCCCAAGTGTTTAGCAGCATGCTGTGTTGCTCTCACAAAGTGTTATGCACCTTTATAGATAAAAATCAGTCAATTTAATGTATATTTTGAACATAAACTTGTACATTATTTATTTCAACAAATGGCTTTTTAAAAAAGTAGTATGTCTTGTGTGAGTGAATAAATGTCACAGATAAATAAGCTACTCACTGTTCACTGAATCATTATCCATCTGCATTGTTTGTAGCTTAACAGTTAACAGCAGTTACATGATTTGGCCACTAACATGAAAGTGTTAGTCAGTAACAAGCGCTCAGTAATTGTGATATACACAAGAACTAGTCCTCAGGTATTTGTGTCATTGCTGGTTACATTAGTTTGGACCTTAGTGACTGAATGGTAATCCTGCAGTTATTGCAGGGATCAGGCACCTCTCGACTTTACTCGTTTTGCACATTTGAAAAAGCTTTAATCAATTAGATCAATCAAATGTTGCACAGATGGGTTGATTTTTGCTGCCCAGCGTTATTTTGAACCTACTTAATTATCTCTTTAAACCTGCAAGCAAAAACAAACTCTAATCAATAGACTGTATGTAGAAATGGACAAAGCAACTGGGGCTCAAAAATGAGGCCAATGTGGAAATGCAAAAAAGTGAAATACTCCAAAAAAAATTCTGGCTCCAATTGACTTCAAGTCAAAAATGGTCATTTTCAGTCCTGTAATATTCAGTCAATATAATTTTCCTAGAAGTCATTCTGACGTCATCAAGTAAAGTCAACTCTTCTCAGTAGATATTAGGCTTCAAGAAGAGGAAGATTTAGGGGCGGGGCTAGTTCAAATGACAGCTCTGTTCTCCAATAAGACACTGGACTTGAGTCTCATACACATTGGTCAGTGTCCTCAGGTTCAATGGTCAGAATTGCCTCCTCATGCTTCCCTTCATATCCAAATATGGTCACTGCTGGCTCCAAAAAAAAAACCAAAACACAATTAGCTTTGTCCATTTCTATGTTCAGTCTATGCTGTAAATGCATAAACATACACGATTGGTTGCTAACTTTCAGGAGACAATCTATAATTCACAAAGCCAGCACTTGTGGAGTAATAGTATCCTGGATTTGGAAAAACTGGTAAATATTTGATAATATCTGGCTCTTCAGCTGTTACATAATCCATTAAGTTCACCTACTAGTCACAAACTGTCTGTCTGCTGTTTGGTGCTGTACTGGTGGTGTACACTTGGTTGCTGCTGCCAAAAAGGAAGCTAGAAAGGCCAATGAGAGGAAACCAAAGCATTAAAGTTCAGACAGACAGTGCTGCCAATTTAATTAAAGCAGAATACTGTGCGTGACTCTCAGTTCAGTCAGAGGGTCACATCCAAGACAGACTGTGATCATCACACTCAGTTTGATAGAAAACATCCAAGTAGTGCAAGTTAAGGATGCTGAGCTGAGGAGTTGGCTCTTTAACACTATGCTCAATGGATGATGTCACTTTTTTCATATTTTTAAAGATGGAAACAGTTTTGATTTTTATAAAGCAAAAAACATTTATTTGCTTTCTTACTTCCCAAAGTCTCCTATTAGGATTTTTTTCTATTTTGCCTCCACTGCCTCTGAAGTTCTCTGTTGTATTGAGCTCTATTTAACTTTAACTTTATTGCTTTATCTTGTTTTGTCTCATTCTTCTCATTTGCATTTATTCTTGTTACATTCCATTTATTTTTATTATATTTTTTTTACTTCATTTCATCTGCTTCTTTCTCTTTGCTTATATTCTTGCTGCATTTTTGTTCTTGTATTTTTATTGAATTTCATTTGATTGTCTTGTGTCAAATGCATGACAACAAACAGGGCTGAAATCTTTGACTGCATAAAAGATACAAGCATTTAAAAATAATATCAACAGTTACAGCTGCCATTTTATCCATCAAAGTGAACTGATTCCACATTGATATTGGTATCCTACAGTCAGATACAGAGCTTAAAGACCATGTATAATTTAATTTGATTTCTTTCTCTGCAATTATTCATAATCCTCCTCCTTTGTGTCTGTGATATTTATCAGCAGGACGTGCGGACGATAGATCGGTGTGATAAGGAAATCAAATGGGATCAGCTCAATACTGACAGTACAAGCCCGATTTAAGGGATTATCCTTATTATGCAGAATTACTGTTGTGTGAAAATGGTATGTATGTGACATGAAGCAACAATGTGAGCAGTGCATCCTTCAGAATTTTCAAGGATTTTTCATTATTGAGATGTTGCAGCAAAGTAGCATTTAGTGGCATCATGCTCTGGCTTGTAGTTTTGGAAAACAACAATTACACTGATCTGTTTTTTGTTTTTTTTTGTTCATAAACCAAGAGAATTATTGAAAGCTCACAGTGAAAACAAGATTGATTCACTTCACCCTGACAACAGGGATGTGCATTGACTTCTCACAGCTCATCAGGTGAACACTGACTCAGAAAAAGTCAGGAGGTAGAGCCCGTATCCAGGATCTTTCATGCGTTTTCCTCCCTGTTTTTCCAGCTGCTACACACCTGGCAGTCAGTTCAGTAAACACACATCTGACTTTTCCTGCTTAATTAAATTAAAGGAACATTTAAACACTGATTAGCATCTCAATGTCAAAACTATTGTAAGATCACAGTGTTGTGTATTGCACCTGGTTACAGAGCATGTAAAGCATCATAACCAGCATCATAATTACTAATCATATTATACATAAATGGAAGACTCATTAACAAAAGCTGTAATGTGTCTCATGTCTGCCGAGCTACATTTGGTCCAGGCTACTCCTTTTATGTGTTTATTGCACAAACTCGGTGTAATTAGGCACCTTTCCTCTCGCAAATAACAGTAATTTCAGCTTTGATATGCAGAACCTAATTCTTGTAAATAAGGTGAAGCCAAAGAGTCTCAAGTAGTTTAGACAATTTACTGCTGCAGCCCTCCTATATGATTGAGCCTGATGAGATAATTATCCACCTGGTTTAATCACATTAAAACCTTGCCAAGCTCAGCTTTCAATATAATAAATCCAGTTTTGCCATTTTAGCGTTTTAGGTATTTATCATTATATTGAAAATAATAACAAAACACAAGATTACAACTATAGTAATTGATCCCTGCAGCTGTACAGATAAGTAGGTATAATGTTTGTCATGGTCGCCATCTTAATTTAGTGTGTTAGCATGATAACAACAACAACAAAAATGAATAAAAATAATTCATTCACCAAAAATAAATACTTAACTAAATACTTCAATATAATATGAATATAATTGCTGTGCAAAAAGTATTTTAAGTATCTCTCTGTATATATGTGATACATTTACATTTTTAATTATCTCCTCATTCCATCTTTGAACATTTCACGTTGCACATTTGGTATTTATGATTTTCTTTGTTGTTTCATACTGTGTACAGTCTTATTCTTATTTTATACTGTACATATTTTATATTTCACATTTTTTTTACTTACTGCTTCTGTGCCTTCGTTGTTTGTTGTTTTCTGGGGTTGTTTGTGTTTTGTAGCTGCTGTAACTTTTTCCTGAAAAAGGCAGATAAAGTAACTATTCTGTTCTGTTCTATTCTATTCTATTCTATTCTATTCTGTTCTGTTCTGTTCTGTTCTATTCTATTCTATTCTATTCTAATTCTATTCTAATTCTATTCTGTTCTGTTCTGTTCTATACTATGCTGTTGTATTCTGTTGCATTCTACTCTATTCTATTCTATTCTATTCAATTCTGTTGTATTCTATTCTATTCTATTCTAGTTCTATTCTATTCTATTCTGTTGTATTCTGTTATATTCTGTTGTATTCTATTCTGTTGTATTCTATTCTATTCTGTTGCATTCTCTTCTCTTCTCTTCTCCTCTCTTCTCTTCTCTTCTCTTCTCTTCTCTTCTCTTCTCCTCTCTTCTCTTCTCTTCTCTTCTCTT
>OOFC01014936.1:0-23274 GCA_900323345.1 Pseudochromis fuscus
TATAAAAATATATATAATATGTAGTATGTTATATAAATGTTATAATAAGTAAAGTAGGCAAGTAAGGTAATTAAGTAAAATGGCAGTTCAGTTTGATTAGGAGTCTTCTTACTCTATCCAATAAAGCCAATAAAATATAACTTGTTCGAAAAAGAGAAAGTTGGTCCAGGCCAAATGAATTGAATTTCCACATATCATATAAAAATGATTCCACGTCCCTGCTTTGTTCATCCTCTCATCTTCTGCTCCCGTGCCATCTGACACAGTCCACACAGAGGCAGGCAGGCCATGACTACCCAGTCGTCACACACCGAGCCCTGCATGGGAAAAAGCACAGGCACAGTAAACTGGTGGAAAACATCTTTATCACACACATCATGAAAAAATAAATGATATCTTCCTAACTGCTACATAATGGCATCCTATGCTATCTGTTGCAGTGTTATAGGTCAGTTTAGTGTTGTTTCCGAGGTCTGATCGATGTTAAGAAAGATTTCTTACACCAATGTGATATCTGCTGCGCATGCTTGTCCTTAAAGCGATCATTGCACCAGGGAGGAAAGGCACGCAGCAGCTGTCCCCGTTGTCCTGAGCTACCTTACAGGCCAGGATACAGGGAATAAATGTTGCACAAAGACCTGAAAGTGAGAGACATATCCCCATATTAGGATTCATTTCAGACAGCTAATAAACTTTAGACTGCCGCCACAAACCCACGTAGATACATACAAATGCCACAGTCTTCACAGCAGTCGCATACGTTTGAACTCCATTCAGCAGATTGAGAGGACACAGTGTACTGTGTGACGGTGACCTGAGGCTGCGAGCTGATCACATTTGACTGAAACGCCATGGCTGCAAGTAGAAGTAAAGGAATATGAGAAAGACTTTTAATGAATACAAACAATCCCAGTTGACTTCATATGTAGTAGGTTGTTTGTTTCCTCCCGACAAATATCCTATTTCGCATCACCAAACTTTCCGCAGGTCTCCAGTCCCACATGAAATAATTTAATCATATTTGAAAGTACTCCACAACCCAGATTAGTAGTGAAGTTAATTTCAATGAAATCTCAAAAGACTCCAACTCAAGGTCCAGAATAACGTTGTTTTGAAATGTTGCTTTACCTCCTGAGGTTAGTGAACAGCTCCTTGAAAAAAAGGTCCGGTGTCGAAGGTCGTCAACTGCTAAATCCACAGACGGGAGGTTGAAGGGCCTGCCCGCAGCTCTTATACCCAGTGTGACATCAGTCGTGGGTTGGAGCACAGTCTCTATGCTGATATGATGTAACAAACAATGACCATTTGGGCAGGTGCAAACATCTTGTAAAGAAAAAAAACCCTGATGTTTAGTTTTGGGGCGTAGGACTCCTCTTTAAATGGGTGCACCTAACATTATGCAGTCTTTATCAGCAAAGAATAAGTGCCAAACAATTCAACCATATAGTTCGTATTTGTATTTCAGCAACTAATCAACCAGGTTTTTGCTTGAGAGCAGGTGTGGTGTGTGTACACACTGAGGGATCGGAAATAAAAGAAACCTTGAACTGAGATTCTCAACCACAGCCCGGTGTTGACGCCGAAAAGCATTTGTACTCACGTGTTGTAAGATATTTTTTTCAGACATATGTGTATTGTCTGTCAGCGCACATTGTTCTCCAAACCAACCAGTGAAATAGTCCCAACATGTGGATGCCTGGTTATGTAATGTTAGACCATGGACTTGGTAACTATTCAGGGACCAGTGTTTTGTTTGTTAATCTCAGGTTCCACATTGAGTGTATGCTCAGTAGTAATGTTACGTCTGCACGGTGTTCATTTCTGACACCCATCCATCCATCTTCTCCCGCTTATCCGAGGTCGGGTCGCGGGGGCAGCAGCCTAAGCAGGGAAGCCCAGACTTCCCTCTCCCTGACCACTTCGTCCAGCTCTTCCCGGGGGATCCCAAGGCGTTCCCAGGCCAGCCGAGAGACATAGTCCCTCCAGCGTGTCCTGGATCTTCCCCGGGGTCTCCTGCCGGTGGGACATGCCCTGAACACCTCACCCCGGAGGTGTCCAGGAGGCTCTTGCACAAACTTGTTACAGAAAGATCACTGAGCTGAATATAAACCTCAGGCTGAGTTTTCAGAAGTACTCTGAGCAGAGTTCAGATTTCTTAATGGATCAGATCTTAAAAATGGGCTCATAAAGAGAAAAAAGAGATTTTGACCCCAGATTAGATCACATAACTTAGTCTTGGTTTTGATCCTGATCAAACCTTCAGTATGTGTAGTTCAAAACTTTTTTAGCAGGATATTATTATGCATTATTTTAATAAGAGTCTGAACTCAGGATGAATTTTAGAAACAAAATGTTTCTTAAAATTGGTCAAAAAATACAACATAAGTATCAATCAACATGCACAGACTTATTTAAATTTTGTACTTGTTGTTGAACTGTCACAGTAATAAAGTTAGAGTAGACATTAGACTACCTATCCACACTTCATAACAGTAAATTAAACAAAAAGGTTGCCATAAAATAACAAAGTTGCCATAAGATAATTAATATGAAACTGAACACTCATTTTAACACTACCTGTTTTACACTGGCAATGAAAATGTAAGAATGTATTGCTTCATTACACAATTACATTTTTTTCAGGCTCTTTCAAAACACTTAAAGTGACGCCATACTGGCTGTTCAACCTGGTATTCTTTGCATATGGGAAAGCACGTGGCATATCTAATTAATTGATTTTTTTAATGTATCTGGGCTAAAATACCTCCAGTTCAATTTTTGTGCATCTTTATTTTCCAGTTTTCAGGTTTGGCTTTTTAGTGAAAGTCAATCTAACATTTTCTCATTTTTTTAATAATAGTTCATTTGCCAATAAATGACTATTAAGTTGTTACTTTTATGTTTTAAAAAAGTAAAAATAATGTTTACCAGATTAATCGTCACTTTATAAACATATCTGTGGGAGATTATTTTTCTTTTATACTTTTGTCCTCCAGGATGACAGAATATCAACATTGTGAAAATGTAACTCATTAATTTTCAATATTAAAGTACAAAGTCATCTTTAAAAAAACATTAGTTTCCTCTTACATTACCTATTATTTATTCAATTTATTATTGCATTAAATAAACCTCAATGAATGATGACACTATATAGCCAGTGTCTTTGTTCACAGCCTTTTTGGATTTTGATGCAAATTATATTTTTAGTATATTTTTAAATAGTTGGCTTGAAATCTCATGTCCAATGACTATATCCCCAAAAATGTAGAGAGCTTTTAGGGTTAAGTAGCCTACACTGAGATTTAAAGTTACATTTAGAGAGACCTGGTTATTCTAATGTAGTGATCCTGAAAATGTGTTGGTGCTGGTTCAGGGTGATTCAATTCAATGTTGATTTGAAAAAGAAAAATGGATCACTTCATCTTGGATACAGATTAAACTTCGTGAACCAGTGTTTACCATTAAAATTCAAAGGCATGTGACTCTCTTCTTGTTGTGTGACGAAACACTGCCCCCTGCTGGCGACCAGCAGCGCTGCACTATAGGAAATACTACACTGGGTGTTTCTGTACTGACACGTCCGTTTAGATGAAGAGATTATATTCCTTCTGTAGTGCGCCACCACATATCACACAGGGGAGAAAAGGGGGGGGTGATACATTCACTTTCATACGGATAAGCCGATTATGCATATGGTTAATCCAGGGGTTGTGTATTTCACCACTTTACTTTTTATTTGACCATATTTCCCGCTTTTCTGTGCAAAACACGGAGCAGCTACGTCGCCTCCATCGCTCCGCCCTCCACTGCTGCAGTTCCCCCTGCTACAGAGTACACCTTTGGACACAGGGTAGTCTGCCTCATAAACTACCAGGAAAACCCCTGCGATCGTCGTCAACGCTGCGCTCACTTGCGGATGTTGTGCAGGATTTAAAGGATGGTGTTCAGTATGGATTAATAATCTGGTCCTGGCTGCAGGAGGACTCGTCTGGACGCGGCTGCCTCCACATTAGCTCTGCCATGTATCCCGTGGTACGGACGCTTTTACTATCACACGCCCGGTGCTGGGATGCCGACAGTAAGAGGTCATACCAGGACCTGTTTGAGAGGCTCGACACCAATAAAGATGGGAAGGTGGATGTGGCTGAATTACGAGCGGGCCTTAAAGCAATGGGCATATTCCGCCAGGGTGCTGCACAGGTAAAAAAAAAAACAAAAAAAAAAACACCCACCACCACCCGGGGCCAGGGGACATTATAGGTTTGAGTTTCAAGTCGTGGCTTGTTCTCTTTTTGCATGAAATTCCACGGTAGTGTGACTCCTATGACTCCTGTGACTTAAGTGACCCGTTACATTGTTTCTCCTCTCTGCAGAAAATCGTGTCGTCCGGTGACCAAAACAAAGATGGGAGTCTGGACTTCAACGAGTTCACCAAATATCTGAAGGAGCACGAGAAGAAGCTGAGGCTGACTTTCAAGAGTCTGGACAGAAACAACGACGGTAGGAGCAGGAGAGACGTTCACTGACCACGTGTCAGTGGATGTTTACAAAGTCGCATAATCTGCTGTTTATGCTGCAGCATATTTGAATAGAGTTTGTTTATGTGTGCCAGGGCGAATTGATGCCTCAGAGATCCAGCAGTCCCTGGCAGAGCTGGGCATGGATGTGAGCAGAGAGGATGCCCTGAAAATCCTGCAGAGGTTTGACATCCACTTTGGTGCACTGACACATTTGTCTGTCTATGGTGTGAATGTGTGTAATTTGCTAATTCTGCTTCATATGGCATGTTGCAACATAATGAGCGATCAGTTCATGTGTTTCCTCAGTATGGATATTGACGGGACCATGATGGTGGACTGGAATGAGTGGAGAGAGCACTTCCTATTGTACCCTGGCCACAACCTGGAAGAGATCATACGCTACTGGAAACACTCCTCGGTATGGCACACGTAGAAATATACTGTGACTTACATCCTGCAGAAACATGCACAAAGCATTGCCGTGGAATGAATCATGTGCTATCCAGTCCCCCTTGTGTTAGATATTATGGATTTTCGCTGCAGTCCACATTTTGGCAGCAGCTTTGGAAGTCTAAACGGGCCAAGATAATTAGGTCAGAGCACTACCCTCTGTTTCCCTCAGCGTGCTCCTCTACCTCTTAAGTGCAAAGAGAGATGTCATTGACTTGAGTTGGAACATGATTTTTGCTCCATCGTGACTGAAACAATGTGTCTCTTCATAGACCTTGTATCTGAATGTTTAGAAATAAGGCAGAGCTGCGTCCTCATACCATAAATGTGACATAGAAGAGACTGAAAGACAAATAACTCACTCTATAAACCCCTGTGTTGCCCTGCAGCATTGCATTAAATTGCCACTGCACTGCGCTTCTCACGAACTCTGTTATGCTTTTGGAAAAACATTGGTTATGTTTATCTGAAACAGTCAAAGTATGGCGGACGAGTCTATCAGGTCACTGGTTTTACAAGCAGTTCTAACAAAAGGAGGAGATCCAATTTCTTCTTAAAATAGACTGCTTCTCTGGCCTTTACTTTATGGTGTAGACTTATTGTGTGCCATTTTCACAATTACACTGTTAGAAAAAGTGTGTTATATTCTGAATGTATTAGGCTTCTGGCCTAAACTTTATGCAACTTGTAATTGGTCAAGATTTAGCCGCAGTATCATTGTAGACCTCAAAAGGAGAAGTTCTTGTTAAGTTCTTGTCACATTTACAACCACACAAACAGACGCTATGTGAGATAGAAGATACATTCTCAAAGGCTAAATAATTATAATTTATTACAACATTTTACAGCATTTATCATACATAAAAAGACCTACCACTGGGAATATGTGTTAGTAGATCAAGCAGAAACACTCATGCTGACGGACATAAATTAAATGTACCAGGGGCCGTGAATTCAATTGATTTGAGTAAATGTGCTTCTGTAATCACTAGGTGCTGGACATAGGTGACAGTCTCACCATCCCAGATGAGTTTACAGAGGAGGAGAAGAGCTCGGGTAGATGGTGGAAGCAGCTTGCTGCAGGTGCAGTGGCGGGCGCTGTCTCTCGCACTGGTACTGCGCCGCTGGACAGAATCAAAGTCTTCATGCAGGTGAATTATATCAAACAAATTGACAGATAGGTAGCTAAGCAAGTGTGTGTGAAGCTGTCCTGCTAAATAAATGCACGTTTTTCTTCACAGGTTCATGCTTCTAAGAGCAATAAGATAAATCTGGTGGGGGGCTTTAAGCAGATGATTACAGAGGGAGGTCCCACGTCACTGTGGAGGGGAAATGGAATCAATGTTTTAAAGATAGCACCTGAGACAGCAATAAAATTCATGGCATATGAACAAGTAAGAAACTATTCATATAATATCTATTGTTGTTGATTGTAGCTATTACATAAATATATGACTGCAGAATATTCTTTTGTGTGTTTTCTATTACAGTATAAGAAGTTGTTAACAGCCGAGGGACAGAAGATTGAGACACACAAGAGGTTCATGGCTGGCTCTCTGGCTGGGGCCACAGCACAGACAGCCATCTACCCAATGGAGGTGAGAGGATGAGCAGATAATAACATTATATAATATATTGTAACAGATAGATTTGAGGATTTTATATTTGGACAGGATCCCATCCTCTAATCTTGAACAAAATTCAGGCATCTATTACCCACTCAAGGTCTGTTGAGTAGTTTTTCTGTAATGCTGCTAAAAAAAAAACAAATAAAGCAGGTGGAGACATCACCTCCCAGGTAGAGGTAATAAAATGAAGATCTTTAGATTTTTCCACCCAAACATCAAACAGCAACACCTCATTTTCCCTTTTGTACTGTTCTGTCCTCCTTTAGGTGTTAAAGACTCGACTGACTCTGAGGAAAACTGGGCAGTACGCGGGAATGTTTGACTGTGCCAAGAAGATCCTGAGGAACGAGGGCATCAAGGCTTTCTACAAGGGCTACATTCCAAACTTACTTGGCATCATTCCCTACGCCGGGATAGACCTTGCTGTTTATGAGGTATGCAGGCCTTGTGATGTGTGATGCCCTGTTATTGATATTTCACAACGGAGTGCACTTTGTTAAATTGACTCAGTAAACCAATTCATCTTGTATTGCAGGGCTACATTGATTTTAATCAGAGAATGAATTTTTGTCTCATGCTGAGTTATAGGAGTTATGTTGTCAGTTCTCTCTCCTGCCTCTCAGAGTCTAAAGAACACCTGGCTGTCGTATCACTCCAAAGACTCCGCTAACCCTGGAGTTCTGGTGTTGCTGGGCTGCGGGACTATCTCTAGTACCTGTGGCCAGCTGGCCAGCTATCCACTCGCACTTGTACGCACACGGATGCAGGCACAAGGTAAACTCAGTCCTACGTTTGATAACAGTATTGACAAAAATTAAATGGCACATCATCACACAGCACATAATGTTTTTTTTCAAGATATACAAGATGTTTATGTGGTACCACAGATCTGTAAATGTACCCAGTATTTTTTGTAAACATACTGTGGAGGGGCCGCTCCAGAGTTGGCAATCCATCTTTGATTTAGTTCTCACCCCAAGATAAAAGTATAATTTAAAAGTACTTTCTAGTGTGAAGTATAGACATCTCAGACACTGATGAATGTACATTTGGAAATACTAACATGTTTCTCTGACAACTGAAACCAATGTTTGACATTTGAAAACAAAACACGGACACATTATAGAAGAAAATGTGGGTATGGTGAACCATGCTGTCTCTTCAGCCCTGTTTAGACTTGGTTGTTTTGTGCTTTTTGGGTGATGGGATCACAAGTGGACATCTGTATACACACCTGTAGTGAGCATCAGTCCAAACCGTGTGTTTGGATGTTACTACGGCAACATCAGGGCTGCACAGTTATACAACAATTTCCCTTTTTCTTTCTTTCTTTCTTTCTTTTTTTTTTTTTTTTTTTAAACAATTTCCCCGGTTTGGATTAATAAACTGTACCTTACTACCAAAAGAGAACCAGCTTTTGTAGACAGTTAGCAAAATTAGCTAAAAGAGAAGGCGAAATAATTCATGAACTATTGTATATTCCAACTATTCCAACTGTTTCTGTTGGGAGGACAAAGTTGTAGAGTTGTAAATGAGCGCAGGGCAAGACGAAGGTAATTAAGAAAGAAGAAAGCAGCTGCATTTTTCTGTCTTGTTCTTATCTGAGACGCATCAGGGTATGTGGTCACATGCTTCCCAGACCACCTCCACATGTGGTTTGAGTGATCGGATCTCATGGTGGCCGGCTTAGCTGTCCAGTTGTGACCCAATCACCTAAAACACATGAAACCAACTAAGTGTGAACAGGTCTTTCTATAGAGCACCACTTGGAGAGCATCATCAGCTGTACTGATGCTATAAACTCCACACTGTTTCCCTCTTGTTATGAAATAACAACGCTTTCTTGTTTAAGTATTCGTACAGTACAGTAGATTTACTATAATGTTGGTAACAGACACAACAGAAAAGGAAAATATAACCTCCTTGGTGGAGGCAAAAAATAAGTTTCCAGATGCCACATTGCATTGCCTCCCTAACTTATTGTGTCTTTGCAGCATCTCTGGATGCATCAGATCAGCCGTCCATGAGTTCTCTGATGAAGAAGATTGTAGCCAAAGATGGTTTTTTCGGACTCTACCGGGGCATCCTGCCAAACTTCATGAAAGTGATCCCTGCTGTCAGCATTAGCTACGTGGTTTACGAGTACATGAAGACTGGGTTAGGAATCTCCAAATGATGCTACGAGCCAATGAGAGTGAACAGTTACTGTATTTGTCAGACTTGAAAATGCCTGAAATAACTCCAAGAAAAGATGGATAGACACCAAACATACAGAGCATGACTTCCATCAGTTGACAGAAGTTGACTGGATGGAAAACTGTATGTTTTAAGAGTCGTCTGCCAGTAGCTAAAGCATTAATCATTTTTGTGTGCGCATGCTTTTGTCCAACAACTACACATGATACACTCCCCACATTTACACACTGTCCAAAACAATGCTTGACACAAAGACAGAGCTGCACTTAATGCATAAAAAATAGTAAATATATTGGCTTGTTTAATTTTATGATTTTCCCTCAAACTGATGAAAAAAATGTCTTGTGCTTTTTATTACCAAAGGAAAATATTTTCCTGAGAGAAAGGTGCATCTTTTCCCAAGCCATGTTTATGGTTTAAAAATGAGAAATTTAACACTATTTCTGTTTAAATGGTCACGTGACCACATACTGTGGATGTAATCTAACACTTTTGTAAGCTGTAAACACCTGCCCTGCAGTGACATCAGCTCCAGAAAAGCAATGCTCCAATCAGCAGCTGTCAACTAAATATAACTGGCCCTCAAAAATCAATACTTGTTAACACTGGAATAGTGTGTATGAAGACACACGTCTTGTGCAATGTGAAAACCACTAATCCCACTTTCTGTATTTGAGGATCATATACATGTGCCTTATAACATCAAGAGATGTGTTTTCGGCTATATACTGTTTTCATGTATTGTGTATGTTTTCAGTTATGCTTATTTATGGGGTTTGATGAAAACTAGTCATTGGACTAAAATACTTTCAAGGAGGATGGTTTTGTCATGTGTCACTTCTCATTTCAACATCAGGACTATGTACCCTTCAACATGCACACACAGGCCCACGACAGGATCCAGTTACAGTTAACATTTTGTTACTTGTTCCTTCACACAGCCAAGTGTTTGGTGCTTTTTATGTAGCATGAAATATGACAATCAGCCATTTGTTTTTAGGTTAATGTGGATTTTAAAACCTAGAAACTGGTTCTGAATTAATGTCTGTGTATGTGTTTTAGCAATGATCTTTTTTGGGAAGTGTTTTGGTGGTTTGAATATTACCAGGATGTGGTAAAAGCTTTACCCAGTGGTTAATAAAGAAAACACATTTGGAGACAGACCCACTCAGATTTGAAATGTAATGTACTGATGCCAGTAAGGCTGTTAAGCTTTTCTCCACAAAGCATCTGGTAGTAAAAACAATTGTAAAGAAAATGAAATAGATGCAGGAGAATGAAAAAATCAGAGAAGCTGTGTATATGTGACTGTTTTGTGTCACAAGTTATAACTGTAGAGGCTATTTGTCTATGAATTAAACAATAAAGTAAAAAAAATAACTCAAAATCAAACAGCCACTCTGGCAACTATGGATTAATTTTACACAGGGAAAAAATAAGGATTATTGTCCAAGAAAAAAAATGATGGATGGACAGATGGACTTTATTGATCCCAAGTTGTCAGTATGGCACAGGGAAGACAACAAATAAGATATATAAAACTGTAGTAAAATACAAACTACTACACTATAAGTATCATTCAGTGCCGCACTCCTCCCACCAAGACAGAGAGAACATCTCAGAAAGTAATTTTTGCCCTATGGCCATCAAACTTTTCCTCACAGTAATGGTCAATATTGTGACTCCTAGGACTCATACATCTGTACAGAACGACAACTACAACTTCTTGGGAAATAATTAAACTAAACTGTGCAATGTCTAATAACATAATTTAAAAATGTAATATACAATCCAATGTTGCACTGTTTATGCCTGCATGAATATATATTTGACATTGGATTAATCTCTATTTCTTTTTTACTGCAACTTCATTTTATGGAATTTCAAATGTGAGAGACTGCAACTGACCCAATTTCCCCTCAGGGATTAATAAAGCATTCTGATTCTGATAAACTAACAAAGAATAACCTTCAAGATAGCAATATTAATTATTATTACAAAACATGCTGCAAAATAAAAAAAAACCTCAAACATATTCTATTCTATTCTATTCTATTATATACGATTCTTATTACAAAGTTTAGATGCAACAATCAGCTTTCGACTCAGCTAACTCATAACCACACTGCTCTGAAGTCATAAAATGGTTTGGTGTATTCAATTCATAGTATCGTACATATTGTTTACATGACTGGTGTCATGACGTCACAGACGACCTCGCGGTCCTTCACGCGCCTGTACAGCAACCTGTCAGATTTCAGCGTGTCCTCGCGGCTCGCCGTACCCGGGGCACCGCGCTGCAGTTGTAAAGAGGTGGGCCCTCCCTCCGCTGGCTAAAACACCAACTACTGTCACAACAACAGCAGCTGCTGTCGGTGAGTTTCTCCGTTCTCTGTCCTAACTACATGTTGAACACCTGTAGATTTATAACAATAATCGAAACTTGCGTCTTAAATTAAGACAGCTCGCTAGTTTGGTGCACAGCTAGCAGCTAGCTAACTTTAACGGACAGCAGTAGCTAAAAATATTCTGAGTGACCCGAGGTGGGAACAGCAGGCAGCAAGCTGTATTCACAACGTTTCTTTTCACAAACATTCATTACATAAAAATCTATTAGTCAGTTTGCGGAGTTGTTGATTTTGACGCGGCTAAGCTAGTGGGCGTTAACTGGCTGTGTTATGACGGGATGATCGTGTTAAGCGGTTTGTGAGGTCTGATCTGTTCTGGCACGTTCAGGTTCACAGCTCCACTCACCATCCTTTATCTGTCTAGCCTCCTGATAAGTCTTTTAGCCTCTGTACAGAAGTGTAGCCCAGACCTGAATTGTTGTGGACCAGTAAAATGACAGCATAATAACTTATAAATAACAGCAACTCCAAATGTCTCGCTTTGTAAAGTGCAAAGAAGAACAAGTAATGTTTACATTAAATTATTTATCTGATCAAAGCGTTTTAAAAACCTGAAATTTCTTAAGAAAAAATTAGTGTCATTTCAACAATATCTCAGTTTATTATTTGCACATGACATCACCAACTCCCAACTACCACCTCTGAATATCTTCATCTGTCGCTGTCTGCTTAAGTTACATACAATCGTCAAAGACAAATTTCAGGATCAGTTTTTACCCCAGTCACAATCACTCCGAATAGTGAAATGTGCAATATCTGATTACTGTATCTGCCTTGATATATTTGGTACTGATGTGAGTGTGTGACGCTTTGGTGTGTGAGTCAGTGAATGGATGTTGAGGTGTGAGTGATGTATATTGCTTTAGTTATTTATTCTCTTTTTTCCCTTTATGAGTCTGTGTCCTGACTGTGCTCCTTAAATTTGTTGTACACACATATATAATAACAATAAAGTATCTTGAATTTTGAATCTTGAATTTACATGTGTGCATTACAACTTACAGATCACAGTGGATCTATAAAGGTACAAAACATTTAGTGACAGGTATCTGGAACATATATTATTTCTCTTTATGATTAAATCAGCTTGTCAAGAGTTAGAATTTATTTTACACTTACATTTCCACATCTGTGTAGTAATCCTGACCACCTGAACTGGCTCACCACACCATGCAAACTATTGGGAGCTATTAAGGAAGAAAGTGTAGTTATCCTCCTGCCTTTTAAATAAATAATGAATTAAAAAAATAAATTAAAAATGCATAAAGGTTGTGGCAAATTCCAGTTATTGTAATTTTAAATGCAATTTAAATTTATGTAATGTAAATGTAATTTGCATTTTGAAAATTCATCTTGTGCAATTTGGACCAGCCCGTATGCCGCATGTTTGACACTGGTCTAGCATTTCCCCTTGTTTCAGATTGCTGGATCAGGATTGTAATTTGTCATATTAAAGTTTCATATAACACACATCATAACCGACTGTGGCTGGCCTCTGTTTATGCCTGGGGGTAAAATATAGCAGCTGGTTATTGTAATGGATTCTTACAGTTTGTAATCTACTGTCAGTAGCTTGTCATGGTTGAGCACCGGTGAAACTAGTCTTGCATGAAAGCGAGTAAACATATAATAAAATAACAGAACATATATCTTGGGGCAGTTTATTCTGCTGCCTTTTAACCCTTAAATGGTTTCTGTATCCTGGGTGATACAGCCATGTCACAAGCTGTAGTGCATGCAGTTTGAATCTGTTTGAATCATTTGAATCTCAATCAAGTCATCAGATCAGGCGACTTCATATTAACATTCAAAATACTCAGCATTTATATCAAAATCCAAAGTAACAGCCTGCATGAACAAAGACATGTCTTAGGTGTTTATGTGTCATATTTCAGGAGGATTTTGTTTTAGAAATGAATGCTCTCTATACTCTTCAGATAATCTACAGGTCTGAAATATTGATTGCACTTTATTTTGCTCTTAAATGTCTAATGTTGATTAATACGTAACAACATTTTTCTACTTAAAAAATGTTAGTATACAAAACTTTAAAGAACATATGTAACTCGAAAAGCACTCAGAGAGCGCAGACCTCCGCCAAGCACAACATTTCCTTCCATATTGTGACTTCCACCAAACATATTAGTCTTGCGTTTATTTATCAATATTAGTTCCACAGCGTCGTGGCTGTTTAAAGATGTCTGTTGCATGTTTTTAGCTTCATTTGTTTTTTTTATGAAGCAAGTTTCAAACATCGATTTCTTTCATATTCTGGATCATATTATCCGAAATTATTCCTTTATCCAGATCAATCTTTGATATATTGTAGACCATGTTAGAAACCTGTCCTGGATTTTTTTTCAAAGTGTCTTGACCATTTTTGGTGGAGTCATATGTGTAAATGTCACATATGGCCCTATCTCCCAATGTTAAAGAATCCTTCAAAAAATTCCTGGATCCAGACGGTGATCCGGATCACTTCCAAAATCTAATCATTTGTTCCTTATCCCCATCTGGACAATCCCTGAAAATTTCATCAAAATCTGTCTGTAACTTTTAGAGTTATTTTGGAAACCAACAGACAGACAGACAAACCCCGGCAAAAACATAACCTCCTTGGCGGAGGTAATAATTAAATAAATAAAATAAATTATGTTGTTGGCTACTTATTATGTTATTGGCCTGGTAAAAGAAAAAAAAAACTTTGCAAATGTAATAACTGAGCCAATAACATAATAAATTATTATTATGTTATTTGCCAAAAGTTATTACGTTATCGGTCCAGGACTTTTATTATGTTATTGGCCTATTACATTTCAAAAAGGGCAAATTTACTTTATTGACTGTTATTATGTTATCAGCTGTTATTACATTATTGGCTTCAGCATGTGTTTATGTTTTTATGGTGACATGTGAAAGAGCACTCCGAATTTCAATGGTTTCTGCTTCGACAATCAAGTCAATGAATAAAATATTGGAAAAAAAAAAAAGGTTTTAAGAGGTACAGAAAAGTGAGTTTAGACCATGAATCCTGGGAATGCACTCTTTAGAAAATATATATTTTAAAGAAGTTTATCTTTGGAGTCTGTTCCACCAAATGAGTCCCGTTTGTGGGGGATCACAGGACTTCAGCAGCTCTGAGATGTACTTAGGTGCAAGACCAGAGAGAATATGAAAATTTCTCAGTAATACATTTCTAATAAGTTTTTTTACTTCTAAAATGTATTGGGAGTCAGTAAAGGGAAGCTAACACAGGAGTAACAAGCTCTCTTTTGTTCTGGGCAGAGTCCGGCTGCTGCATTCTGGACAAGCTGTAACTTCTGTAAACTAAGGGTGTCCTCTCTTTGCAGTGGCACTCTGACTACTGTGGCATTATGGGCAACACAAGTGACAGGGTGGCTGGAGATCGCCATGGAGGCAAAGCCCATCGCTCAGACAGCAGCGGGAGTCACAAAGACCATGAACCCAGTAGCAAGATGGTCGACAGCACAGATGACCCTAACATCTTCAACACCCATGGACCTGAGGCCAAGGTACACAAACAGCAATTCAGATTATTGTTGAGAAGTTTTTTCCCTACGAGAACCCCTTTTAGATGACAGTTGAGTTTTGCTTCTTTCTTGCTTTTAGGCCTCAGGAGAGAAGGAATTCACCCCAGATCTGGATGATCTGGTTAAAACTGTTCCTCAGGCTCGACCCACTGTGATCCGCTGGGCTGGAGGGGGGAAGGAGGTCTACATAGGTGGTTCCTTCAACAACTGGAGCACAAAGATACCACTAAATAAAAGGTAAAACAGAGTATTTTGCCGCAGATGTCTGTATATTCTACCATTCATCATCTTATATGAGTGAAACCTGCAGAAATGAATTCCAGTCGTACAATTTTTACAGATGTTGCTATTGCGCTAACACTGTTTCTCTCTGTGAAGCCATAACGACTTTGTAGCAATTCTGGACCTGCCTGAAGGAGAACACCAGTACAAGTTCTTTGTGGATGGACAGTGGGTCCACGATCCCTCAGAGGTACAGCAATGTCATTTGTATTTATGTGCTTGTCATTTTCATGAATATGGACATTAAAAGTGGTCAACAAATCCCACAGACTGTTTATAGAATGGATGAAGCTAACATGAGGTTACCTGTTGGTTTGTGGACTTACGTTTTGAAGCCAGGAGTTTGGCATTTGAACATCGCCATGTTGGTTGTTTGGAGCCAGAAGTGACCATATTTGGATGTGAAGGGCGGGACGAGGATGTGGGTCTGACTCTTGAACCCAACATCACTGCCCGATTTGTATGAGACTCGACTTCAGCGCTGCTGAATCCTGATTAAACCAACCACATCCATTAATATTCATCTTTTTGAAGTCTGATGTCTACATGAATATGAATTTTAGCTAATGACACCTGAATGTCTTGTGGGAAGAAAGTATTGTCTGTATTTCCTGTTGGAAAATTATACTTAAACTGAAGTCAATTGGAGCGTGCATCTAGTGGACACTGTTTTGCACTTCTGCATTGGCCTCATTTTTGAGAACTGGTTGCTTCGTCCATTGCTTTATATGAACTGAGGGTCAAACCACAGAAGAGCTATGTGAGCGTTGCTGTGTGCTAATTATAGGACCCTCCCAATAACAGTGTTGTTATCTATTACCTCTTGGATCATCTTTCTTTTTTTAATGCAGCCGGTTGTAACCAGTCAGCTTGGCACCATCAACAACCTGATCCAGGTGAAGAAGTCTGACTTCGAGGTGTTTGACGCCCTGCAGGTCGACTCTCTGGAGTGCTCAGACACATCAGGTCAGCACTCACACTGCACAGCTGACCAATGACTGCTGTTTACAGTTACACTGAAGTGTGTGTGTAACTCTGACTGTTGTGTGTTCACAGACCTGTCCAGCTCCCCTCCAGGACCATATGGGCAGGAGCAGTACATCTTCAGACCTGAGGAGCACTTCAAAGCCCCGCCGATCCTCCCGCCTCACCTGCTACAAGTCATTCTCAACAAGGACACCAACATATCCGTCAGTGTCTCCACCTTTACCTACTGCTGCATCTCTCATTTACACTTCTGATTCAATACCTTGATGCACCTCGTCTGTGCCGTTACCATTTCCTCTGTCTCTCTGTCGGCAGTGTGACCCCGCCCTGCTGCCTGAACCCAACCACGTCATGTTAAATCACCTTTACGCTCTTTCAATAAAGGTAGGTTCACTGGCAGCAGAAACATCTTTCTCATACAGTCCAGATGTCAGATGTAACTGGTAATACATGAAGTATTAGACCCACAGAGAATAATACAACATGTGCCATCTTTACTGTCTCAACAGGTGGCTTCATTATCTATTATTTCTTTTATCCCAGATTTTTCTTCTTTGACATGAATCTGTTGCATGTTGTTAAAGTGCATATTATTATTATTAGTAGTAGTAGTTGTAGTAGTTTCAGTATTAGTATTAGTATTATCTAAGTACAGTTTTGGCCAATGTTTCAAATCATGAGGTAAAGTGTTGTTCCAGTATTTTCTGTGAGAAAAGTCCTCAGACTGCAGCCTGACAAAAACACTCTCACGGATGTCCTCCTGTGATCTTTGTTGTGGGGATTGTTGGTGTGCTCTGCTTTTAGATTCTGGGTCAGATTTATACTGGAAAATGTTCACACTGATTTGAAAAGTTTGAATTTTCAGTCAACAAAGTTACTTTATATATTTACAGTCACCTGTTGGAGAGTTGGGTCCTGCCTTCTGTCACTGTCCCTGATGTTAGCCAATCAGAGCAAAGTGGGAGAGGGTGGGGTCTGTTTGAAATGAGGGACAGAATAAATAAGTTAATAAGGACTTTTTTGAACTGTTTTCTATGCAAAACTACTCTAGAGGAGGCCATGACTATAAAAATTAAGCTGGAAATGAGTATAATAGGTTTTCACACTTACCCATTAGTTCATTTTTGACATTTCTTCATCGTATGATACTGTTCATATTTTGAATTAGTTAATCTTGTGTTCATAATGGTTGTACAAAATATGTTAATGAGACACCTAAAGAAATGCATGTTTTTAATGATTATTTTCTATCATAATTTTCTTATTTTTCTCTCCATCGCAGAGTTTTTACAAATGTAAAAATATCTATGTATTTGGGTGTCACAGCTGTTTGTGTCTGTGTTGTAGGATGGAGTGATGGTGCTGAGTGCGACTCACAGATACAAGAAGAAATACGTCACTTCTCTGCTTTACAAGCCAATCTAAACCTCAACTTGGGTGCTCCACAGTGCTTTTAGAGAGCAGCATGTTTGTATTCTGCTGTTTTTTATGTATATGTGTGTGTGTGTGTTCATCACATTTAGCCAAATCTTGCACTGAATCAAGTTTACAGGTGAGCTGAAGGCCAGTGGCTGTGACTGAGGTTTGGATTTCAAAGAGGCTGCACCTCTGTCTACATAGGGCTCTGAACAAACACAAGTAGCAGAGTGCTCGAGTGTTGAAGAGAAATAACAACCACCATACTGTGGCTTTTACCTGTGACATCTACAGATGGATAAGAGACTGACTAATTCACTGTGTGTATTTGAGTGTTTGCTGCACGTTTTCATTCATTTTCACGACTGTGTGAAAAGAAGAAAGTTTTCTGGTGTGCAGCGGACTTGTGAATGATCTGTTTCATTGGATTTTGAATGTTACCGGTGTGGATCAACCACTGGATTTTAATAGGTGGTGTTACATTTTTAACTAATGGACTTGAGGGCATGCAGGATGACTTCATCTGACCTGTAGCCCAGGTTGACTCGGCAACACCTTGGCATTACTTTAACCTGAAGTGCAATAATGTGCTGTAAAAAAAAAATCAATCTAGATAGATATATATACATAATTTTAACTCTTGGTTGACCCAGAGGTTCGATGTCCTGTTCTTGTTTAGGAAGCAGCAGTGAACGCAGTGTAATAATAATACATGTTACACAAGTTTCAACAGGGAAACCCACTTCCCAGAGGCAGATCGGTGGTGGATGCTCAGTGTTTAGTTCTGCTGTTGCCTTTATCTTGACGTGAGTTTGCGAGCACTTTACCATTCTGTGAGCAGGAGTGTTGATGTAAGCTTTTAACTATGCAGCAGACAACTATTGTACTGTAGCTTCTTATATGGGTGTGTTCTCCTTTTTTTAATTATTTAGATATAATGAACTTGCTGTGCTTTTTAAGTGTGCACATCTGTATTGAGTTGTATTTACCACACAGGAATGTACTGTATGTATCCGTTACATGTATGGTCGTGCACAGAGGCCTGTTACACCCATACAGTGTTTTTGCTGCTTTGCATGTATTGAATGTCTGAGGATGTGGACACACCTGAAACAGTGATCAGAGACATGTTACCAGATGACTTAACAGGGCTATAAGGATGAACAGTTGCCATGATCTCAATGTTGTACAAAGTTTGCTCACGTGTGCGTTCATAAAACAAAAAAAAGAAGAGAAAACTAATCTGTATTTTTTGGTATGGTGGCTTTAAAAGTTGTTTTTGTGACTTGAGAGTTGTGCTGATTAATTGTCTGATCTTACAGTACAGTATACACCCACAGTTGTTACACTTGACTGACTTAAAAAAGGGGCTTTCATAAATCCTGTCAGTGTTCAACTACATGCTCTGAAAGTATTTTGTGAATGTTGAGCCGAGCCGTGATGGTTTGTCCAGTTTCTAGGGCTTTTCAATGTAGAATAAGGGATGGACAAGCATCATGGACGTGGACTTTTTAGGCTGAAACCAAAACTTGAATTTTACAGTCGTTTTCATGAATGTTTTAAAATGCTTTGCAGAAGCATTGTGAAGATCCACTGTACAAGACTTATTTGCAAATAAAGAGAGGACGTACTAAGGTCCTAATTACTGTCCAAGTGTCATCATTTGTTTTAGTCTGAAAACCTAATACTGGATTGAAGATGCTCTTTTGTGTACTTTAAAGCATACTTATATATAAAAACATATACTGTACTATAAATCCTGATACAGTGGAGTCTTGAGGTTTGTATTAAAAACAGGTCTTTGAACAGAATCAGGGGCAGCATTAGATTTCAGAGTAAAAGGCTAATACTATCCTTTCAGTGGAAACCATTTGATAACTGGGCTTTTATTCTGAAATATAGCATGCATAATATTGTAACATGTTTCAGACTGTAGTTCATCTTCTTTATCCCAGCCTGTATGTGGGCATATCGACCTCTACCCCAGCCATTATTAGAGACCTGATGTTTTATTGAATACCAGCTTTTAGTTGAAGAAACTCCTTTATCACTTTAAAATGAATACTTTGCACTGTATGTAGAATGCACAAAGCTAATGTGATGTTATCTATTTGCATTTGAACATGGCCATGTTGGTTGTGACCATATTTGGATATGAAGGGAGGAGTGAGGAGGTGGGTCTGACCATTGAACCTGAGGTCACTAGCCAATGTGTACGAGATCCATAAAGATTATACAGAAATGGATGAAACAAGTCAGACTCAAAAATAAGGCCGATGTGGAGGTGCAAAAACATGCAATACCCCCAACGGCCACTAGATGATGGCTCCAAAAACTCTTGGCTGCAATTGACTTCAATTCAAAAATTGTCATTTTTAATTCTGAAATATTCAGTCAATCTTTTTTATTCACAAGTTATTCTGATGTCATTAGAATAACTATAATAATATAATATATAATAATAATAATTAATTCTTATTATCAGTGAACTGGTGGTCCATCTGGGAAAAAAGTCATCATTAAGTAGATATTAGGCTTCAAAAAGAGGTTTATTTAGGGGCGTGGTTGGCTGGATGGACAAGCCTGGTCTCCAATGAGAGCAGCACTGAAGTTGAGTCTCATTCACATTGGGCAGTGATCTCGGGTTCAAGGGTTAGACCCGCCTCCTTACTCCTTCCGATATATACAAATGTGGACACTTCTGACTCCAAACAACCAACTTGGTGGCTTTCAAATGCCAAACTCCTGGCTTCAAGACACGCGAGTCCACAAACCAATGGGTGATGTCACATTATCTTCATCCATTCTAGAAACAGTCTGTGATGAGACCTGAGATCAGACCCATCAATCAAAGTAGCCACACCCCTAAATACTGCTCTTTTTGAAGCCTAAAATCTAGTGAACGATGGTATTCGTTTTAGATCACTGTTAAGTGAAGAGCTAATGACGTCAGAATGATCTGTAGGAAAAATCAGTATTTCATGATTGAAAATGTTCAGATTTTAGTTAAATTGTTGCCAGAGGTTTTCTGGACCTAGCATCTAGTGTCCATTGGTGGTATTGCACTTTTTTACACTTCCACATTGGCCTTATTGTTGACCCTCGGGTGCTTCGTCCACGTCTATAAACAGTCTATGATCAGAATGGTTCACTTACCAGCAGCAGCACAGGCAGATAGTAACAGGGATTAAAATATAAAATTAGAACACAGTGGATTAAACTGAAATAAACCACAGAAGCTTTTTCAGTGTTTTATTTGTTTGTTCTCAAAATCCTTCAGTGATAATACTTTTGCCAACACAACACACTCTTAACTGTCATCAGAGACAGGATCCATACGAGTCCTGCATCGGCTTTCTAGTTCATTACGCTCAAACTCAGGAAAAAAGCTGCACCAATCAGATAACACTATATACATATGCAACTCAGTACCAGCAATACATTGTTTCAAACTACTGTCTGATTCCCTTCTTAATAACAAATAGCAAAAAGGCTTTGTTTACGCTTTAACAAGGTGCTCTGTGGATCCAATGTTTCACAATCTTTCCAGTCGTTCGCTGTTTTTTATAGTGTACAATTCTTCAAAACCTTTCCCTTTAACTTTTTACCCCGTTTAAAATACTTGGCAACTTCTGTCTTTTTCTGAAGACTCAAGCGCAAACAAAACCTAATTTGGCAGAAATCAGGTAGACGCTTGTTCAAGGCCATTTCTACCACCGAGAGCAGACTGAAAACGCTCTCCAGCTAAATTTAAAGGCAAGCGAAGCAACATTAATCAGAGCTTTGTTATAGGTGCATGATAATGTGATCAGTGTCTTAAATATCATGAAGGCATAGATTGTGATTACTTATCAGCCTATTGATTCAAAGTGACATAATCGTCTAACACACGCTCCATATAAATCACGCACTGCAGGGAGTGGATGTAGCAAACATAATACAATGATGTGTAACATCAAATTAAAGATATCAAGCTATTGCACAGCTACCCAGATAATCAACTTTGCAAAAAGCAAATGTTGGATGTTTTTCACACACACACACCCACACACACACTCACACACATTTCACAAAAGTAAGAGTTCATACAGAAAAGCAAATTATTTACAGCATAAAATGGCAAATGTACAGCAAGAAAACACATCAAACTAAAAGTGAAGTTGTTTTAAATGAGTGAATCATGGAACAATGACCCCACCAGCTGCCTGCCAAAGTTTGTATTATCAGTAAGTAACTTCATAATCTATATTGCCATTGCCATGGGAATGCTAATACGGCCTGAACCAACAGAAGAAGAAAAAAACAACAATAGCATATGGCCGTGTGGGAAAATCCCACTTTGTAGATTTTTGGTCCAAAACAGGAGCTCATTTCTGTCACTGGGTTCTGTATAAACTGAACCCGCTGGCTAACAGTTACCATCTCTGTGGTTCTGTAGGCTTTGTCATTCGCATGGATAAGGCAAGTCAGAGTAAAGTACAGAGTTCAAAGTTCAAACTTTGGCAAGTTTTGGCAATCCCCCTGTTCCATAGCTTCAATTTTCTTTTTTTAAATACCATTTACAATCTCTGTCATGCATCAACACTCAAGGAAAAAGTACAATCTTAACACTGGTTGTGTTCTAAGGTTATAATGAGTGTGAAGAATAATCCAGTGTCAGGCAAAGAAATAATAAGTCCGGTGCAGCATAATCATTCAGAAAACATCATTATTGCACATGCTCGTATGAGAACTCCTACAGAGGAGTGGATACGCGTGTTTAGCCTGGTTCCATTTGAGTACTTGAACCTCTTTTTAAATATTGTCGTGTTCAACCGGTTAGAAAATCACAGTCGGCCAGACTGTCTGTGACTTGTTCAGTAGTTTGGAGTTTGCAGTTTAATGCCTTTGGCACCTCAGAGAGGAGAGCTGTGACTTAAATGGAACCTTTCTCTGGCTTTTGTTCTGCTATTTATAACCCTTGGCTAATGGCTGACATATCATTCATAAGCTTCCTCCACAAACACAGATATAGCTAGTTGCACAACTACCTAGCAGTGCTCCCCTGCCTACTGTACATTCCTCCACTGTGTGTAACACTACATCGTGGGTGTCATATTTCTTTGCATTGCATTTTGCAAAAAAAGGTGTCTTTGTTATTAAAAGTGCCACGAAAAGTAAACTTGCACTTCTGTGGCAGTCAAAGTTGAGGCTGTCTTGTCTTTGAGCGAGCTGTGTTCGATCACACACGTGTAGATATTTATATACGTGTGTCTGTGTGTGCAGAATCTCTCTCACGAGCCATTTTAAACATGCTTGAACATTGTTTCCGTCCACAGGCTGTCTGGTTCTCAGGATAAGATGCTCTTAGATCCAGAGGAGGAGGAATCTTACAGAAACTTTATATCTTGACTTTTCTTAAGGCTGACTTTTTAAAACATGTTTAAACTCTTCATGTGAAGTTAATAATGCCAAATAATGTTTCTGTAATACAACCCCTCAGCCTACTGAAAATGCCTAAGAGCATCTTCAACCAGTTCCATCAGTAGGACGCACGTCACTGAAACCACCAGAGGCACATTTCCAACACCTTCTTCTGTCACACACACGACAAACTGCTGACTGCATCACTCAAAGACAACAACTCATGTGATGGTGAGGGGGGTCGGGAGGGTTGCAAACAGGTGATAGGGCGACGGGAGTTTGGTAAGGCTCAAGGTGCAGATTATACTGTGCACATATTGCCCAGTGGAGGGAAGGATGGCGGTACTCTAATGGCTGGACGGCAGGGGCAGAGCTTAGGTAGGCTGGACGGGAGAGGGGAGGCTGGTGTGTGGGGCAGAAAGGAGGGTTT